>JBAMBQ010001506.1:0-110491 GCA_037044495.1 Stegana nigrithorax | reverse complement strand
TATTTTTTTACACTTTTTGGTAAAAAAAAAAAAAAAAGAACAGCAAATTAAAATCGCTTTTAAACAGCGACAACATTATGATAACAAATAGTCTAGCTGCGAGAGTTGGGAGTGACACAAAATTTGTATAATAAATAAACGCCGTAGGCAAATAATGACAACAAATAAAAGCCAATCTCTTTAATTACACAAGTTTCCTAGGGTTGTGCTCATAAGAAGAAACAGAAATTAAATAAACAAAGCAACATGTCGCAAAGGAATATAACCAAGCTATTTATTAATGCCAAAGTATTGCATACATATGCCTAAAGCATCCGAATTTTGGCAGACTCAAGGAAAAGATTGCACTATGTTGGTAGACTAGAAAAGACAATAATCCTTTTGCCTATATTATGCGACAATCTAAAAAACATATTATAATCCAACATTTTACTTACCGAAAGGAAGAACTTTATTCATCTTTTAATTGCTCTACTTTCCACTAATTTCATTTAAGTTTTCTTTGTTTCTATTCAGAACAACCAACACTCAAAGGATCTCGTTTCCCAGGAATTCAACAACTTTAAAATAATTCAATTTTATTAAAACTAATTCTTTTTTTATGATATTCTACCTGACCCGGCAGACGTTATACTGCCCTTTTTTGCACATGATGATGCATTGCAAAATATCGTTTTATTTTAATTATAATACATAGCGGACCCGGCAGATGTTATACTGCCAATTTTTATAATGTATCCTATTTCCCCGGTGTCCTTTACAAACAAAAAAATTTCATAAAATATAATGCATTTCTATTGTCTTTTATATATATAGGCGTGTCACCGCTCACTTTTATTATGCATCTTATTTCTCCCGGTGTTCTTTACATATATACCAAATTTCATCCACCTACCTTAAATACTTTAAGAGATACAACGATTTTAGTTTTTCGCTTATATGGAGTGGGCGGTCGAGGGTGAGATAGCTTAAAATTACTGTGGCAGAAACCTTCCCAGGAGTAAACTCAACCACTTCTCAAAGTTTCATCCCGGTCGGTCAAGTAGTTTTGAATTGCTTAGGGAACATACACACAGACATTCATTCTTATATATATAGATGAAAATATAAATCTTAAGAAATCATAGCAACTATCTAAACTCTTTAAACTATTATAAAACAAAAGCTAAAATTGACAACCAATACGTATTTGAAATTGCAATTGAAATTTAAAAATTACAAAAAGCTAACTGTAAACTCTTATAAATGTAGCTCAATCCCATTGGGATATTATTCCTTGTATGATATAAACACTGCAACATTTTTAATTAGCCGTAGACCATTGTAGCCAGTGCTATATATTCATGTTAGCTTCAGTTTTGAATATTTAGCTAACAATATTAAATAAAATAAAATAAAATTTTTGATTAAGCTATCATGCTCCATAAAATTCCGTTAACTTTAATATGTGCACTGACGGCCACCAAGCGGACAAAAAACATCGCGACATTCGGTTAAATAATTTTAATTTTTTCTAGTATTACTTAACTTTTTTTTTTAAATTAAAAATTAAATTATACTAGAAAGGCAGAGCTATAGTCGGGCGTATCCGACTATAGAAAACCCTGTACCTAATCCAAAACTGAATATATTTCTTTGTTTTTTTAATATTTTGTATTCATTACGTAAGGATATCTCAAGAAAAAATTTTTTTTTCTTTTAGTAAAAGGTATTTTTTGGCCGATCGTTCCTATGGGAGCTATATGCTATAGTAAACCGATATTTATCATATTCGGGAATATGTTTAGATAATACTAAAAATCATTAAATCCAAAATTTGGTAACGATATCTTAATAAAAAACAAAGTTCGACTCAGTAAATGTTGTTTTTCGGCCGATCGTTCCTATGACAGCTATATGATATAAGAAGCCGATATACATTATATTGAGATATGTGATTAGGCATTAGCTAGAACTATTAAACACAAAATTTGGTAACGATAAATAAAAGGGTTTTGGTTACTAAATGTGGGTTATCGGCTTGTTATGCCTATATATTTTACCGTTATAGGGATGCGTGCGTTCATACAGACAAACATACAAACAGACAGACAGACGGACATGGCTAGATCGACTCGCCTTTCGATGCTGATCAAGAATATGTATACTTTGTGGGGTCTGCCACGCCTCCTTCTGCCCGTTACATATATTTGCAGAGCTTTAGTATACCCTTTACCAATTTTTGGTACAGGGTATAAAAATAAATTAAATTTCTGCAGTGCAATAAAGCCTCATCAATAAACGTTAAATTCAGTTAGAATCGCATAATATCACGTGTAGTGAAAACAATACATTTACAATACAAAACAAATAAAAATATACCGTTACTGGCATAAATAGAAAAAATCAAAACAATTAAGAAACTATTTAAACAACACCAACAACACCAAATTAAACTTACTTACTTCCACAAATAATCATTACTAATAAAAAAGAAAAATGAAAACAATATCCGTCACCCATATAGAAGTAAAAAAATATGTCCGCCAATACACCATTGTCGGGGATTCACCCCGGATTCACATGCATAGTAAACCGACACACACAATTCACTACGCCACACTAGTCATTCCTTTGTTTGTCCGCTAATTCGCGCAAAAAATTGAGAGAGCGATTTTACATATGCAGCATGAAGGGGTTTTATTCCAAAAAATATTTTATAATAGAAAAGTGGTACATTCTATACAAAACTTCGAATTTGTCGCAAATTTGTCTTCGATCTGTGCATGTGTGTTTAATTGCAATCACTTGTGTTTAATTAAAATTATTAGTATTTTATCGTAGCAGAGAATATGAAACTATCTCTATATTCTCTGTTCTTCTTACAGTTTCATATTCTCTGGCTCAGCCTGAAATGGAAAACGTTTCCACTGAGCACATGACCATTGGTAGCAAGCACATGCACTCAAACAAATAAGTTCATGCAGTGGCGGATGCGCGGTAACTCAAAAGGGCCGGCTTGTCTGTGGGTTTTTTCAGAGAATATAAAGATATAAGAAGACCCATATTATAGGTGCTGAAAGAATTTGTCGGCAGGTTATATTATTACATATCAAAAATCAAGACTCCACCCTTAAATAAATAAAACTTCACACTTAGCATTAGTGCGAGCAGCACATGTATGGGTAAATTAGAACAGATTTCTAAATGGTTTTCTCAATGGTCTTTGAGCTCCCTCAGAAGGATGTCACTGGTATCGTTCGTGTCCCAAGTAAAAATTCTGTAGCCAGGACTTAAACCACATTTTAGGCTTGGTCATGTGCCAACCTACCAAAAAGCTGCAAAAGCTATGCAGGATGTGAACGGCAATAAGGACAGCTTTAAACTTAAAGCTCGGATGGCTGTAAGCTTTTGATAGCTGTCTGTGGCAAAGGACAAAGGTGTTTTGTAAAACCTGGTAAAACAACGAACTTGTTTGTTGAGACGGCGGTTTGCAGACGGCAGTATAGCGGGATGTAGCGTTTGTATTTCTGCTCTGCGGGCTTTATACCCTAGGCAGATTGTGCACGGTATATGCATTTGAGCAAGATCTACCTTAAGATGAGAGTATATGGAAGTTGAAGAGCAGATATATAAAAAGTCATTTAATCAAAGACTCACTAAACTAAACTCGTCTATTCCAATATAATACGACAATAATCATGTGAAGTCCTAGCTAAGCAATGTTGCTATTAAATTATGCAATAACTTAGTGATAGATAAAAAAAAAATTCTAATTTCATAGGCGCCTGGAAGTATTGTGTTGGGGTAACCAAACTTATAAATTATGGAAAGTTGTGGGACATGCAAAAATCTTGTTTGACATGATAACCAGGATTTGAAAAAAAAAATTGCATATTTTGTTTAACTAAATAATGATGATGAGGTTCATTCCTTGTTAGCAATTTTGAGCGGCTTGGTCTTGTTGCCATCGAGCCTGACTGTCAGTATCAGAGCAGCTTCAAGTCATCAGTTGAGAACGGAGATGAAGGATATGTCTAGATATATCCCGAGATTAGAATAGTTCTATAAAATAAAGAATTGATTTTACATCAGTTGAGCATGTGCAAAATATCGAAATCTGAGGTTTTTACAAATGACAACTGCCGTTGGCTAAATGCCCTCATTAATACATGGTTTAATTTAATTAATATTTTTTAATAATTTTTCGAATTCAAATTTACATCGTTTCTTCTCTTCCATACTACTAATTTTTTTGGAATGATTTTTTTATTGCAGTTATTAATTTACTTATTCATTCAAAACCCTGTAATTTGCATAGCTGCCAATATTTTAAAATGTTCTTAAAATTTGTGTTTAATTAATAGCGCAGCTCAGTCTGTTTTTTTTTTTTATTTTTCTTTAAGTCAAAGTGCAGTGTCGTCTTAAATTTTCTTAAATGTTTATCAGCAGAAATCAGCTAAATCGAATAAAAAGTAACGTGCCATTATGCAACATAATGGCGCAATTTCAGCTGTGTCACATTAACCCGTAGAAATTTTAGCGAAATAGCCGGCAACTTAAAACTGAAGCCATTGAATGTGCTTAAACTGCAGAACACGTAAAGTTTTAATGTTGATGAGTTATGCATACATACATATAAAAATGAAGTGGGCATAAAATGTTTGCAGGTCACACGAATGCATTAATTAAAAACAATTTTTTCATGCAATTTAATAGTCGCCAAAGCGTACAAGGCCTATGGCAAACAAGTTAAAAACAAATGTAGTTAACTAGAAAGAAATTAAAAGTAATAAAACGGAAAAAAAAAATTAAAAATAAAAAACAATATATAAGGAACTTCGCTAAAGCCAAAGCAAATGAGTGGCACTTCGAATATATATAAAATATAAAAGATGAAAAAAAGCCAATGCATTAATTGAAACTAAGCAACAACAGAAAGAACAAAATACTTGTATAGTTCATGTTGTATAGTTAACAAACCAACAAACGAATATTCAAGTACAAAGCCACTAGACACACAACTAACCTCATTTTGGGCGCCCTTTCACAGGACGTATACGTAATAACATTTTTATTTTTTTTTTTTGTGCACCTTTTTTCTCTCACTCCAGTTTACCTCATTTCGGTTTTAATTTTTTAAAACACGTGTGCATAAAATTTTATTTAATAAACACGACTGCGAAATGAAATGAAAAACAGCAGTAACAACAACAAAAAACAAACAAAAACAAATAGCAAATCAGACCATCAAGGTAAGCGAAGCAGGCACACACTCGCAACAGTAAAACCTGCTGTGCGACATGAGTCAAGCGCAGGAAACGGATATGCCAGTGGTTGTGGCGGCGGAAGTGCAAGCGGCAACGTCTGAATGTGTTTTTGAAAATAAAAAAAGTTACATTTGCTTATCCTTTCGCTCACTCACTTAATTACTAATTCAGTCACTCGCTTATGCTGCTAGACTAACTCGTGCCGTCTCTTTCTACTCACTGCTGTGAGTTAATCTGCTTCAATTAAGTTCATTTATTTGAATTTAATTGCTTTCCGTGCGCTGGCAGGCAGTTACAAGTACACGGCCATGCACACACACACACACATACACACTCTCACACATACAAGTGTTCTGTGCTCCGATGTGCTGTGTGCCAGCTGTCCCCGTTGTCATCCGCCGTCCGTGACGTTGTTTCGTCGTGATTTGCCACGTATTTAATTCCGTTTGTGCGCGCATAAAGCGGAAGTTGAACGTCACCATACACAGCTCCAGAGTGTGTTTGTCTAAGCTTTAATGTCGTCTTAGTCTGTTTACTTTAGCGTAAGTGCGTTCGCATTAGGCTGGTGCGCCATTAACTGCCCACAAAGCCCTCATGCATCAAAGCTGGTACATAAGCCCAAAGGTTAAGGACTGTCTTATACTGTAAACCCTAGCTTACATGCTTGTCACGTGCACAACTCAAAATTTGTGGGTGTGCCAATAATGAATTCACTGAAATATCCCGACGTTAGCTACAATTTTGATGTGATGCCGCTCATGCTCAGAATTTTGGCGTAATTACTGTCAAACTTAGAATAAAGCAAATAGTTTAACTAAAAGTATAACGATTGTGGTTTTATCGAAAGTATATTGGGTCCACAAAACCAATTCACCCTTTTGTCGAATTACCCAAAATAGTGTCAAGTTAATACAAATGTACCTTTACAAAAGTTCTGTATAAAATATACGAAAGCGGTCCCAGAAATGCCGGGTCTAAGAGCTTTCTTTTGAAGGTTAGTACTAACTGAAAAAGCGGTGAATACAATAAGACTGTCGCCATCTAAATGCCAAGTCGGGTAGTTCTGGGACCGCCCTCGTAAAGCATTAAGCTTCTGTCAACTATAATTTATTAAATTTTGATCTTTATTGATCTGAAGCCTGTGGAGTAGTTACTCATTTCATCAATTCCTTGATAAAAACTAATCAGTCTTCTTTCTCTTCTTAGCTACGGAATATTTTTTTAACAGCTTAACAGAATTCCAAAGCCAAAATCTCCTTATTCTGAACAAATATTTGGTTTTTTCTTGCAAATTCTTTCTTTATCAAAATTCGTCCCCGAATAAATTTTGTAAAGCTGATAAGTGAAAAATGCTCATCTTACTGAAGGCCATGAATATTTTAAAAAATGCTAGGTTTAGTAAAATAAAATATTTGCGACCTTTTCTGTCAGTTTGCACACCAGCCTAAACATTTGTCGGCTTTCCCTAGAATTTGTGCACTGCCACTCTGGCGTATGCCGCCCCACCCATGTGGCATGGCGCTACTATGCAAAGTGTTTCACTATCGCTTTCATGCTAAACTTGCCTGTCGCAGTAGTTTACACATGCACGCATGCGTTTTCAATTCCAGCCAGTTGCATGCAACCTGCCACTGTTGGCTGCAGGCCGTCTCTGTTGCCGGCTTCTACGGCTTCTTGTTGTTGGCTGTTGTTGTTGTTGTTGTTGCTATTGTGTACAATAAGCACTTCTACACTCCGCCTGTCATATTAGGATTTTGTCGGTTCCCGGCTGCTTGTCAGCTGCATGTGGACAATTGCGTGCATTAGCTAATTGTACATGATGCCAAATAAAAGCACAAGGTATGCCATGCACTGCGTCAGATTTCCTGCAAGTGCGTTGTGCGTCTGTTACGCTGACTTATGGTCTGTCATTGTCTGTAGTACAATTGCAGCGTAGCTTTGTTTTTGCTGTGAGTATTTGAAGATATTGCATGTGTTTTAGTACAGGCTGACATTTATTTAAGGTATTTTTTCTAAGTTTCCTTTTTTTTTTTAAACAATGGGCTGAATATTAGTTATATGCATAGACAAGTTTCATAAAAATATGAAAAAAAGTAATAAAAATGACAAAAATATGACAAATGCAGGGAATTGCTTCTTCTTCGCTAATGACACATGTATCTTTAGTTATAAAATTATTTCTGTAGCCAGTAACTTTTAATTCAATTCATCTATTTATTGCTTGGGAATATTTTAAGCGATTTGAGACACAGATTATTATACAAATATATGAACTTGGCAAACGTGGCACAGAGATCTTCGAAGGTCAATTATACTTTTCCTTGTCTACGGTTAACTAGAACATCTCGTTAAGCCCAGGAACTTGCAGTAGGACATGGTTGCTTTAAGGGTTATGTATTGGGCAGGTAAAATAGTTTCCATTAAGCACATGCAGCATTTGATACTGTCTAATCTCTTTTACCGTATAAGCACATAGGCAAATTGCTTAAGTGACATTTAAATATGCGACAGTAGTCAAAGTCAAGTTAAAAATAAAAATCCTTCACCCTACGACAAGAGCCGGCATTACCCAGCACACACTTGAGCCACATGCAGTATTTTACATATAAGGATTTTATTTAAGTAACCTAACGCTCAGCTTATCTTATTTCCTAGCAGCTTTTCACAAATATTTAATTGTAAATTGCATGCCAAATCCTTAGACGAGCAAACCGAAATCCTAAACCCCTTAAGCATGGCATGGCAAGAGATTGTCTGTGTGGCCATGTTCTGCCGCTAATACACTCCCAGTGAGGCTACATAAACCAACCCTCGTGCCAATGTAAGTAGCAAGCGATACACACACACACACACACACTCACACACACGCACATAGGCAGACGGAAATACACACAGTTGCCAAGTGAAAACGCTGGCAGGGTGCAACCACCAAAGCAAAGCTTGACATAGCCTGGTATGGCATGGAATGGCATGGGATGACATGGGCTGGCATGGCAAAGCAGGGAATTTCTCTACTCTGCACTGTCTGCGGCTGTTAACTGACGCTAATCTTGCCTGAAAGCGCTTGCGGCACAAAAATGATATTTTCATATGCGCGCCACACACACGAATACGTTGCCATGTTTGACAAATCAGTGAGCTGCGAATGCCTCGCTGCCAGGACATTAAAGCTTTGGCATTTACTCAAAAGCAACGCCGCAGGACATACTTAATGCGCTACGCATCGCTTTAATGTCAGCGCAATGGCAATGGCACACAGCAGGATGCGGCGGAGTTCGTTGCTTTGGCAAAATTATTGATCTGTTGACTTGTGCGTGCGCCGTACTCAGCTCGGGCTGCCACTTAAAATTTGTTATGTGATAAACATTTCCTTGTTAACATGTTCGTCTTTAATAGGATTTAGGCAAATCATGCTGTCATGCTATTTTCGGGCGAGTGTCTGTCACTTGTGTATGTGAGTTTGAGTATTTTTACAAAAAAACTTTTAAATTCGATGTTGAATTTTTTGCAGCCAGGGCCGCTGTAAATATCAGCCATAAGCTATGTATAAGAATGCCTGAGTTATTTGTGTTTTATCTTGCGACATGCAGTCAGCTCATCTAGCGCCTGCGCCGGCACACCGGCACACAGTTGGCCTCCTGCTGTGTGGTTCTTGTGACCGCACACGATATGGCAGCGGGCATGTATTCTTATTAGCAGAAGGCCAGAATATACCGCGACCTTTACGCACTTTTTCTTTTTCTCTTTTTTGTTTGCTTGAGCTATTTTGGATTTAAAGGTTTCTTTTTTATGAATTCAGCTGTCTATTAGATAGCTAACTAAGGACATTTTCGAAAAATGTTAAAATTAAAATTTTTTAATCAAATTTTATAGGCCGAAATTTGGATGAATGCATGAATGGCAATCTGAGCCATATTTATATTGAAAGTCAATTACCATTATATGCATAGTTTTTAAAAGCACTATACCAAATTAATAATATATGATAATCTTAGGCTAAGAAAAAATCAAGACTTCAAATTTCAAGGCCATACATTAGTTAATATATATATATCATCATTAGTACTCTGATTTGTCTCTAGGCAACATTCGCCAGAAAAGGAATTCCATGAAAATATTCTGTATCATGAACATCAGAGCATGTTTAAAAATGTTGAAATAAAAATGCACTGAATACTTTAGGAAATAAGTGAAGGCTCATTTGTGTTTTGATTTGAAAAGATTTTCTTTCGCTCTAAATAACTTCTGCTAACATACTAAGTGACTTTACAAAGCTAAGGATTGTTCTAGAAGTACGTTTAACTATGGGTAATGGTAATGCAAGCAAAAATATGCAGACTACATTTATGTAACTGTATGTTTATAACAGAGCGCAGGCGATTAGCCAACTCTCATCAAATATACGAGAATATCAGCTCAAGGTCTAATTATCAATTTAGTTTATAAGCTGCAGCTCATTAATTTCACGCAATAATACAGTGACTAATTAAGTTTGTCCTTCCGCTACAGCGCACCGTATGAGTATGTTATGCACATACGCATGCATGACCACGAGCGTAGATATGTGCATACATATTTGTTCATTCATTCATTCATGCCATCAAAAATTCATTTAATTTAGCATTTTTATGCTTATTCCAAGCCACACTTACACGCAAAGCGCAGCAATGAATGAAGGCAACATGGCACGCATCAGAGTTGGCCAAGGGGGGGCTAACGGGGGCACGACTGTTGCGTATGAGCGTTGCGAAGACATGCTTTCATAATCCTTGATACTCTAGTAGTGCAAATGCATGCATGCATGCAAGTTATGTAAAACGTAATGCGCAGACACCACATCACATCACACCTCCCTGGGAGGACAACACCGCCCACACAAGTACAAAAGAATTTTAGTTCGTTACACGCAAGTCAAATAAAATTTTCGCAAAAGGCAAAAGTGTAGAAGCGTAGCACCGTAGAACCGTAGCCTGTGCAGTGCCGTGCCGTGCAATGGCAACGAACTGACTAAGATGTGTGGCGTGTGGTTGGGTGTGTGGCAGAGAAAACCTTCACAACTCACTAAATGCGCATAAAAAGGCTTTAAAATTGTTCATGTTGCACGGAAATTGTTGCATGTGACATTTTTGCATGTTGTACGTGTCGCCTCGTCTCGTCTGTGTGTGTGTGTGCGCTACACTGTGTATAAGTGGTTCCGTTTCTGGTTCTGTATGTGTGTGTGTGTCTGTGTGCGGTTTCTGCTGCAGTTGACATACTAACACATGCACAAGCCACACTCACACACACATGCACATGCACACGCACACGTTTGACATTAAATTTAACAGATTTTAAACGGCACAAAAATGTGGCTTTGAAAATGTTGCCGCGTGTAGAGATTTTTTCCTGACTTTTCTTTTTTTTTACAATTTTTAACATTTCCTTAGACTGCTGCAAAGGGTAGCTTTTTTGTACGATACTGGGTTTTTTTTTTTTTTTTTGGTTTGTTCACTATCTGTATTAAAGAAGCCAGGCAGTGGCTGCATATGACTTGGATAACATATCTGCACTGGAGTTATTATGCCGTCACAGACCTAATGGGGAACATCATATTGGGATTAAATGAAGTGCAAAAATATAGTTTCCCTAAATTGAAATCATCTAGGTTTACTTGGCTTAAGAAATTACCGAATGAAGCTCTACGAGGAAACCTTTTCTTGAATTTAGCCCAACTTGAGATGAAGCCCTCAGATGGATGCAGCAGTAAATTTCGGAGTCTCTACTCCTCGCATTAAAAAAAAAGAAGCAGTATACAGTCGAAACTTGTCTGTAATGAGTCTACACACCCTGTTTAAATTTCGGTGATAACTTTTCGATGTTCACTTCACTAAAGTAGTGCAAACGTGCTTAGCAGAGCACAGTGCACAGTGAACTGTACTTTTTTTATGCGCAACAACACGCTTAGAGTGCATCACACTAGCTGCATAAAAGCACCCTTTATTATTGACATGTGCGTTGCATGTGTGTTATATAAAGAGAAAAAAAAAGAAAAACTATAAAAAATTCGATTTTGTTTATTTTAGCGTAAAATTTCGCATAAAAACCGGTTGTTGCCTGTTTGTGTGCGTGTGTTTGTGTGTCAGGCTTTTACTTACTAAAACAAAAACAAAAAATAATAGTAAAAAAATAAATAAAAATCACAAATCTCTGCAGGGCGTATAAATTTTTTATCTCGTTTGCTGCTCAATTGATTGCACGTCGCATAGTTTTCATGTGTTTTTCCGCCTTTGTCTGATTTATTTTAATTTTGTTTTTGTATTTTTTTTTTCTTTTTTGGTTTGAAATATTTTTTAATTAAAGTTGTGCGCTTTTAAAAGTCAGTTGCATATTTGATGTTATTTCTTTTATAAAAAAAAAAAGAAATACCAGAAATGATTTTTTTTAATTGTTTTTATTTTCAGTTTTTGCTTTATTATTTCTTTTTATTTTTCCGGCCAACATGTGCAGGCATTTTTTAGAGGGATTTTTTTTCGTAATCACATTATAATAGAATAAATATTGAAATAAATTTAACATATACTATTGATGCAGCAGTTCGGTTGTAAATTGTAGATATGGCTGCCATTTTTCAAGTATATAAAGGAAAATACGTGTAAATATTTAATTGAGTTAAGCAAAAGTTTTTTTGTGCTTTGTGCACAAATGGATCTTTAATGGTATTATGCCCATATTGAATGTATTCGTTTTTTCCGGATAAAAATTTAAAAACAATTTCGTGGTTTCACGGTGATGGCCATGTGCGCTCACTTTGGCTAAGTAGTAAAAGCAAATAAATGTCACTTTGGCGTGGGGTTTGGCATTGACAAGTTTTGATGAGTTCTTTATGAGTTTTTTAATAAAACATTGCTGTCAAATATATGAGTATGAGATTAGTTTGTAAAGTAGCTAAGAGTTAGCGAGGTATACAAGAAAGATTCAACAAGCAAATACTGCGCGAATTGTCTGGTCAAGAACTACCTACCCCAGACATATCATTTACTTTCTTAGAAGATTTGGCTACATTTCAATCAACTTTGAATACAAACCAATCGAGAATTATATCGTTAGTACAATTATTACTTTTATCATTAAAAACCTGATATTTTTTGTTAAGTTAAATTGCACGAATTCCTTTAGTCAATGCAAATTAATATGCAAATAAACAAATAATCTTATTCCCAAAACGGCTTAGAATTTATAGCAAAATTGCTTGCTGTTTATGTCAACAGCTTGCTATAAAAAAAGCTAGTAACTATAAAACTTACTAACTTCAGCAAAAGCTCGCGAAACTTCGTTAAAAGCTCCAGGAAATTTCGAATTTTCTTACAGTTTTAATAACTGTCATAACTGTTATAACTGTATAACAGTAGCAAAGCTAACAGTTTTCACACAGTTGCAATTGGTCTAAATTAGTTTTATGGCAAATTGTTAAAAGCTGGTCTAACTATTATAAAGTTCTAGAAGAAAACTTTGCTACGTTTCTATAATGTATAACAGGATGCCATAATTATTATATTAAATCCTGACAAGGGTTGGTTTGATACTTGGTTAAACGTGTCCTTGATTAACCTCGATCCAATAGGTACCACACATAGAGTGGAGACTTATACCAGTTCGTACTCCTTTTAAAATGCCCAATATTTATACTTGAAGGGGAACTTTGTACTCCTTTCGAAATACCCGGTGTATAAAATAAAGGGATACAGCATTTTAACCGTAAATAAAATTTAGGCCAATTGTTAACAGTGCTGCTTATAACTATATAATAAAAATAATTGTGAGTTATACCTCTCCAGCAATAAAGTAAGAGGTCCATATTGGTATGTAATTTATATTTATTTACTTTAAAATAATCACTCACACTAATGTGAAGTTGATCTTACTTATGTATACACAAATTTTGAGTATAACTTCAATTAAATACTTTTCATATTCAACCAAATATGAAACCCAAAATGTAGCAGCTTAAACTCAGGTTTTCTACCAAAACATCTTTTACTGGCAATAAATAAACCCATCAACCATTGGAGTATTTAATAAAAGTAATTTGCCAAAGTTTCTTGTTTTTTGTCAATCCATTCTTGTAAAGCAACTCATCCACCAAAAACCAGCCACAAAGGAATGCCCAATTTTCGTATTTAACTTCGTCTTTTATAAGTATAAAACGATTCCACCCGGTCCCGCAGGTATTTGAGATGACTGCCAACTCTCTTCCCTAATTATTGTGCGCTGCATGCAAAGTGATGTTTCACATTACAATACATTGTCTAAACATGACTGGCAACGCATTTGGGTTAATGATGTTGACTCATACGCTAATTGCCTTATTAGCCGAATAATATAGCTGGCATCGAAATTTATTAATATTCATTAAAATTATGACACATAAAGCTGCGAAAAAATAAGCGGACATGAAAATAATAATGCCTTCCATCCGTTAGGATGTTCCAGCGATTACTAAGGCGTGTGTGGCGATAATTAGGAAGAACATCCTTCAATTTCTGTTGAACGATGTTTTCTATTATTCAGAAAGAGAATCATTGGGTGGCAAACTTTTGTTTACAAAGCGGCTTTGGAGCTCCGATCACACATACTGAGGTAAATAGAGATGGGGTTAAATAAATTTGCACTCATGAACCAAAGGTATGTAGGACGAAAATCTGTGAAAGCCTTGGGTTTGTGAATATTATTGAATCCACAAAAAAAAAAAAAAAAAGAAACACTAGAAAGGCAGGGCTATAGTCAATCCAAAACAAAAAAAAAATGGTTTTTTTAGTAAAAGCCATTTTTTTTCTGATCGTTCCTATGGCAGCTATATGTTACAGTAAACCGATATTTATCATATCAGGAATTAGATTTGATATTGCCAACTGTCCAAAAATCCAAAATTTGGTAACGATATCTTAATAAACAAAAAAGTTTTTCTCAGTAAATGTTTTTCGGCCGTTCGTTCCTATGGCAACTATATGATATAGTAAACCGATATACATAATATTTAGACATGTGATTGGGCATTAGCTGGAACGATTAAATCCAAAATTTGGAAATGGTATCTTAAATAACAAAAGGGTTTTGATTAGGAAATTAGGCCGATCGTTCCTATGGTAGCTATATGTTATCGACAAAAAAAAAAATAAACTTCTTCGTGCCAAACTTGGTAATTGTTGTACTTACCATTTTTGAGGTCCATGCGTTCATACGAACAGACGGACAGACAGACAGACGGACATGGCTAGATCGACTTGTCTTTCGATGCTGATCAAAAATATATATACTTTATGGTGTCTGCCACGCCTCCTTCTGCCTGTTACATACATTTGCACAACTTTAATATACCCTTTACCATTTTTTAGTACAGGGTATAAAAAAAAATTGTAGAAATTTTATCTTTGAAATATTTTAATAAATGATGCCTGATCGACTTTTCATATTCTGCTCAGCTTTACTAGTGACACCTTTGGACATAAATTAGGGTTTTGAACAGCCGAGTGGAAAAGCAATCATATTTGGGATTTCTGTAGATTACTTAAATGATCGGTAACTCATTCTAAATTATTAACATTAAGTTACCTTACTCTTAACTGGGATGGATCTACGCCAGAAAACGCGATTTAATTGTAGGTTTCTTATTAAAAAAAAATTTTCACAATTTTGGTTTTTTATTTTAAAATCTCGTCAAACTTTTTTGCTAGTCATAGTGGAACAAAATTCTAATACTCATTTGTCACGTCAGATTGCACACTAAATGACTGCAAAAAGTTAGTAAAATTCCATGTTGTGATAAGCAAAGATTAATATTTTTTATAAAAGGTTAAAATTTGGCTTTTGTATACTTTTGAAAACGCAAGTCATGCTGAATGCCAAGCCAAAGGTGCAGAATCAACAGCAAACCAATAGAGAAATGGGATGAAAAGTATTTGACGTTGAGGTAACTAATTTAAGAAAAAGCGAAACTGATTGCAACGCTGAAATCTGACTCAGGTGGGGAAATTTTTAATCAATCAAAAAGTACACAAGAGAGTTTCAAAGCTAGATGCTGAAAGGAAACGAAATTGTAAGTTTGATGTTGCAAGGGGAAACTTAAAGACGACGTTTATAAAACCGGCCAGATAGGGAGCCAATGATGACAGCTTGTTGTAAGACGACTTACGATTTGCAGTAAACAAGTGGACTTCTTATAAAGCTTCAAAGTAAGTTTTAAAAAATAAACTAAGAATAATGAGTCTTAAGGAGCTTGCGAGGTAGATGTGCCAATGTTGCTGCTGCACGATGTATGGGTATCAATACCATCAAAAACCGCACGGACTTTTTAAATGATCAAATAGCTGCTTAAAGAGGAAACGAAACAGGAGCAGAAAACTCATAATTGCTTTGAAAGACATAAACTACAGCTGAAGATTAACGATATAAATGAAGTCTGACCTACGAGATAATGAAACAAGTGTTTTTCAACATTACATTCTTAATTTGCATTACTTCTGCCCCTTTTTTAAATACGAGTTAATTGCCCGGATTTTTAGTTTCTCGGAGCAAACGTTGCCAGACTCGTTAATTAGTGTTAATATTATACTTTACGGTTTTCCTAATTAGTTTCATGTATCAAAACAAATTGAGAAAGTGAAGAGCCACCATGCTGGGCAATGTCAGCTGCAGACCAAAGTCAGATTCTAAGTCGTATTAAGCAAATAAGCGGATAATCGAATTTTTGATACGCCTACTTAAGTCTAAATGACTGCCCATCATCAGAATTAAGTAATTCTTTAGCCATTACAATATGTTGCGTGCTTGGGTTTTTTTATGACCGCACTTTAAAGACGCCTTTATTATGCAATAGTAAAGCAAAACTTATTAACATAAAATGCCAACACCAGGAACATACGCTTCGCGCCGACTGAGCCAACCACTTAAACATACCGCCCCCGAAATTGAATTCAAACCAAACTGAGCCGAACCGAACCGAACCAAACTGAACCGTACCCAACCGAGGCGAAGCGACTTCATTACCAGCTCAGCGCATTTGCCTCGGGGCTATAACGGATAATTCCCAAAAGAACTGTGAACGTTATGAGAATGCAAAAAAAATAAAAAAAAATTAAATAAAACTAGGAAAAAAAGAAGACCATAGAAAAATTATATGCCATGGCACTAGAGAAAAGGCACAATAAGAAGAAGATGTAGCCGAAAAAGTGACCGATAAAAAATTGAATTAATTTTAATTATTTCCGCCAAAGTCTATTTCCGCATTCAGTGTACGTCCGTTTCTATTAAAATCAAATTTTAAGCTTATCAACAAAACGCAAAACGCCAAAAAAAAAACCAACACAAAAAATAACAAAACGCAAAGAAGTAAAGAAAACCCGCACAACTTTGTGCCTTTTTTGCGCTTTTTGGATCGTTTCTCTTCTGTTTTTTTCGTTATGGTTTGCGTTTTTTGGTTTTCTTTTGCTTATAGCCTAAAAACTTTTCACTGTAAAATGGCAAATGGGAAAAAGGCCCGAACACGAAGCAGCTGACAATGCTTATTCACGTTGAGCATGACAATACTTGTTTTCCACACAGCTTTGAAAGATAATTACTTACGCGCTGCCTACGAGAAGAACGCGTTTTAATGACCTATACAGCAATGGGGTAGGACAACAAGGCATCAACAAGCAGTTTGTGACACTAGGAGGCACGAAGCGAAGGCACATTAATTGTTGACTGCTACACACAGTATAGTGAGGCGAAGGATGTCTATGAGTGAGTGACACTCCCATGCCAGCTGCTTAAGAGATCTTAGTACCTTCATTCGTAGCAACGGCAGCACATGATAGCTATGAAGCTTACAAGGATTATGCAATCAACACCTTGAATTCTTAGACAACTTACAGAGTTTATTCTAGTGATACAGCTTATCTATATATTCTATACTATCCTATACTATAGGAACTGGTACCTTGTTATTAAAGGACTCTATGCAACTCCTTATAGCGCATACAAAGTTAACAGGCCATGCTGAGCTCATTGGCCCACAAATTATGTAGCATTTAGCCTTTGCATAAACTGCGTTTCGCCAGTGACCTTTCAGGGCTACTCAACGAGGCACATCAATCCTTGGCTATGTTGAGCGCATTAGCTGCCATATCTGCAGTGTGTCTCATAAATGACGCTTGACGCTTCTACAGGGGGTTGACTCATTTCAATTGCTATTAGCTTACTCTATAACTTTATGATGAGCCGGTCTGTCGGGGCAACATTTAATTTTATTTATTAATGACAATAATTCAATATTTCCTAAATATAAAATTCATTGGGGATTCTTAAAAATGTTGTGCCTCAGGCAAGGCACATTTTTGTGTGTTGGGTAGGTAGAACCAAAAAAAAAAACAAAAAAAAAAAAAACAAAGTAGGAAGTGAATTTTAAAAGGAAACACTGCCCACGTGATACACGCACTTAGCAAGTCGTGGTGGTTGGGAGCTAAGAGCTCAATTTTTTTAATATGAGCCCAGGGAATGTCGCCGGTGTATGTATGAAGTATTTAATATTTGTCTTTGCCTGCCTCTCAATTTCAATTACTTTAGCTGTTGTGTGGGCTCCACTGCATTTTGTTAAGTAGAAGATGATATCATAACAGCACTTTATATTAGACTAAAAGACAAATTCTTCCTGAGCCTAATTAGAACAATAAAAAGCCTGCATAAGTAATCCAAAGTAGTAAGAGACCTTAAAAGCGCTCAAGGAAGTGGGAGCAACGCTGTAGAGTCAAGGTAGAAACATTCCTCAGAAGGAAATTAATGTGGGAACGTTCATCAGCTAAACAGTTTAAGCTAAGAAACTGTAAGTGCATATAGAGTCCCTTGACTTTATAAAACGAAACACGCCATGGGTATCTAACCTTAGCCTATCTCCAGATGCCAAACTGGCTTGTTCTTTGTGACATACCTTTGAATTGCCCTCTCAACCCAGAGTAGGCGCAGTTGGTCAAATTAGTTAGAAATAGTGTATTTCCGTAAAATAAAATTACATATGGAAAAAACTTTTACTTGTCGTTACTGTGACTGATCTAAGCATCATCCAAACTATAACCTAGAATAACCTAATGCTGCTGAAAATTGAGGCTTGTCCTTCTCATCCTAAGAACAATGCTCTATTTTATTTGCTATGCATATGCTCATTATAAAATGCTGCGTAGTTTATAAATTCACACTTGGTTTGGAGCTGTGCATAGTAGTAAATTCCATGCCGCAATTTTGAGTGAAACTCAGCATAAGTACTGCGGGTACTTAGCTGTAGTGTGCAAAGGTTTCGTCGCAGACATTTAACCATATTGTTTTAAAAATTAAGTTTTGCGTGCTCTTTTTTTACACTTTGGTATTGTCTGCTTTGGTGCTCGCCATTTTATTATTTAAGTATGCTTATAACGAAGTGGCATGAAATAAAAAGAAAACAAAAAAAAAAACAAGGGGAATAAAAAAATAAAGACTCATTCAAACACAAACTGGCCAACAGCGCATAAAAGTAGACAACAAAATATGTTTTTGTCCGCATATTCGCATTGTTTGGCGCGTTGTACTTGTGTATGAATAATTTTACACAATTTCGCTTTTATTATGCGACACTTAATGCTGCTAACTCTTGCTTTTCTTTAGCACTTCAACAATCAAAAAACGGCAAAACTAAAAAACCAAGAACGCAAAGCCAAGCGACGACGAGTGTAGAAAACTTCAACGTGCCAAGCCAATGCACTGCACTCAGACACACGCACAGGCACACAACGTAACTTGCCGCTATGGCACACCTTACCGCAGCCCATCTCACCACACCTCAACACAGCGCTGCTCATCTCACCACAGCCGTAGTCTGGCTGGGCCAGCGACGTAGGCATGCCGCGCCATGTTTCGTCTTGACACTTCACTTCACTACTCTCGCATTCGCATTCGCATTGTGTTCAATCCTGTTGTGGCGCTCTAGCGTAAATAGCGTAAAATTCAATTAAAAAGCTTCAGCCACTAGAAAAATATCGTCGCCATGACTATGACTATGAGTACGACTACAGCGTTGACTATAACTGCGGCTATAGCTTAGACAATGACTATGACGACGACGACGACGACGACGGCGGCGATCATTGACAAGTTTTGTTGTGCCGAAGTGTTGCCGCCGTGTAGGAAGTGTCGCTCAGTCTTCTTCTTCCTCTTTTCGGGTTTCAGTTTGTGTTTTGGCTTGGGCTTCGCTTTGCATACGGGGACGCGGAGGTTCGAGTTGGAGTGTCTGTTCGGGTTTGGGTTTGAGCTTAAGTTTCATGACGTTGCCATTGCCATTGCGCTGGGCTATCAGCAGCGCCATCGCCATCCGTCGTCGTTGTCTGCTACGCAATCACGTGACAGGTTTGTCAGGTCTTTTTGAAAAACAAACCAACCTGTCAGTCCGAGTTTTTTTTACTTTTATGCTATGATTTCTTTCGCTTCGCTTTGGTTTTCTCAATGTTTTTTTTTTTTATTTCCTTTTTTCTTTCATTTTGGTTGTTTCTGCTTTTTTTTCAAAATTCTTGTCATGCATGTTTTCCATTGCTTTGGGTTTTGTTGTCCTTCGGCTGCCTGCGTCTGCGGCCAATGCCGCCTACAACTGTGCTACGCCATATTTCTTTGCACGTCTCTGTTTTGCTCTGTGCTGCCAGTTTTTTGCCTTGCTTTGCTTTTCTTCATCATTTCGTTTTCTTTTTTTTCGCTGTGACAGGCCAGCCTGGGCAGTCGTTTGCGCTTTTCTTAGTTTGTAATTGACAGATTTTCCATAGCAGAGACATCAATGGCAGACAAAATGTCGCCTGCAAGGACAGCATGTGGGCAGACGCAAGCTTGGCTGGCTGGCTGCGGCCGCAACTGCGCCTGCGACTCCGGCTGCTCATTGCTCAAACCAATCTAATCCAATTCAATTCAATTTAAAATGATTCCGGTACATGTAAAGGCCTAAGTCGTGCGAAAACGTGTCGTTTGTGTGAACATCCACGCATGTATGGGGTTATGGGTCACGTACACTTTCGTTTGTTCAGATTCAAAGCAAAAACAATATGAAAACAATGCGTAAGGGAGCGTCATTGCGTAGCGGAACAAGCTGACAAATATGTGATGCAAACAAAAAGTTAACAACATTATTTGAAGCTGTTTGAACATGACATATTCAAAAGATGCCAGCGCAGAAATCACGAAGCTGTCATATAAAAACGCCTTCATGGGGTGTTCACCTGGCTGGAAACTTCGCTCATCACCTTCAATAGCTGAAATACCTATGGAGGTTATGCAACTCTTCATATTCATTGATGTTTTAGTTTTTTATATTAAAAAAAGTTTTGCCTGGAATGGAACCCGGAGATCCTTAACAGGATGAGATAATATTCATAGTTTAAAACTTTTACTTTATAGCAGACAATCCCAAACATAGCACCGAGAGACTGTTGGAGGGATGAGAAGATTTTGTTGCGACGTGAATAACTAAGGGATGCCATTAGACAATTCGTGAGTTAATACAAAAATACAGAAAAATAGAAAGAAGCACAGGAGAATAGATAAAAAAAGAAATGTAGTTCTTGCTCCATAAGCTGTGAGTTTAACAATTAATTCGAGGTATACATAAAGTTATAGTTCCCTATCGTAAGGCAGGTTTGAGACCCTTAAATCATATGTGCTATTTAAGCCTTCTATACTCCTCGGCAATATCTAAATATACTAAGTCTCCACTTTGGTCTATATACTATAAGGTATGGTACAACATCCTCGAAGTACGTTCTGTGCAATTTGAGATGTTTGCACAAGGTTTGCTCAGCCGCAAACCCTTAGACTCAGTTCTTCGTTCGCACTTCTCATACGTCGTGCACATAGAAAACAATGAACTTTTGATTTTTTTTATTCAATTTGTCAGTTGGATATGAATATTAATAGATGCTTTTGCCGGCTTTGCCAACAACGACAACAACAAATGACGTTGCCGATGACGACGACGTCGTTGGCGACGATGACGATGACGATGAGGACGACGCCAATCGACGGCTTAAGCGTAGCTGCCCTCTAGCTAAGATGCCACACGGAATATGCATTGGCTTGGCTTGGCTCGTTCTCGTGCCGAATGTTTCCTTTGAAAAATGAAGCAAAATAATGGCAATATTTATTTTCCATTTCCAAGTTTGATTCTCAGTCAATATGTGCGAGATTCGTACTTTATTGCACTCCGGCTGCTTTGCACTCCGCGCACACACGCTCGCTCCTGCCTTGGCCGGTTCTCTTTTTTGTGCGTGCCAATTTTTCACTTTGCTGCATAAATATTTATTGCAACTCAATTTCGCAGGCAATAGAAATGCCATTTGCACCATTAATTCAATGCAACACCTGCCAGCGACGACTTTGTGTTACTAAGAGGCTGCCTCCGAGCGTGGCGGCGCGTGGGTGCGCATGCGGTGGCCCTGGCCATGGCGGCGCGCTGGCGATGGTGCTGCCAGCATGCGGTATTGCGTAGACTTCTTCTTTTTTTTTTTATATATTTTTGTTTTGTTGCTTCAGCCGCACACACAATCTGGCACTTGCTTAGTTACTTACTTGCCGTAAGCGTTTCGCATTTATACGCTACACATGCGCTGCAGCTCAGTGGTGGCGGCATAAATATTGTGAGGTAGGGTTTGCCACACCAGGCAACACCAGGCAGCAAAGGTCATTAGTTAAACGGTGTGCAAGGAGCACATGTGATCGCTTGCGATTTCTATACCTCGGCAGCTATGATAAAACTGTTGACAGCTGCAACTTATGCGCGGCACACATGGATGATTTAGTATGCCAATTTTAAAAACCCCATTACTTCGCCAATTTACTTCACTTTATTAAAATGTGTTACTCTGTTTTACTATAAAAACTTAAGATCAGCTGAAAATATTTTTCATAAATTTTTCGAAATGATAATTGAATTCTTCAATATTAAACTTTAAATAATTTTGTTAAGAAGTAAAGTCAGAACTTGCCAGGCTCTGTTTGCATAGCTGAGGGACCAAAGCAGAATATTCTAACATAAGGCAGAGCATTCATAGAGCAGCACATTATGTACTCCAATTAGTTTTGGTGCTGGCTTTGTTGCTTACTGTGCGGTGCCTTGGCTGGTCTTTGATGAGATTTGTCGCATATGCAACGCGACAGCACACATCCCATTTGTAGGGTCGTAAGGGAAATGGAGCGTAGCATAAATGTATGCATGCTCTCTGATGAATTGCATTTTATGAATCATTATAAGCGACTTTGCTTAATAGAATATATGCAAAATGCTTTAACATTTCCCGTTTGGTAGAAAGTAGAAAAAGGAATAATGTCCTTATTTGTCTGACGATCAGCTGCGCATAGCTAAAGTAAATAAGCCATTAAGTGTAAACGCCATTTTACTTGATTAAGTTGCATGCATAAGCAGCACAACAAATATAAGGCATGTGTGTGTCTGTGTGCCAGTGTGTGAGTGAGTGCATGTGTGCGGAAGTTTGAATGGGCATGTGTGTGTGTATATGTGTGAGTAAGTGAACTTTTTAATAATCATGATATGCACGTAAGCGCTACACATGCTCATAATACAGCAGAGCACGGCATAACACAACACAAGACAACAGACAACGTCACGTTGATAAGGATACACTTATTTAAACAAACAAACAAACAAACAAACGAAGAAGCGAGGAACCGAAGAAACGAACAGACAACCAAACAAACAAATAAAGTGTCACCGACAAGTGGCAGCGAGCGCAGCGCCAAAAAAACTTGCGCCACATCTTAGGCTGCCGTCAAGGACTACATAGTCCTAGTTGCGTATGCAAAGCCCGTCAAATTAGCAAAACAAATATCGCGTAGGGTATCACAGCCACAGCGCAAATCAATTCCAACCGGTTTTCCTTTTGCTGTTTTTCCCTTTTTCGTTTCAGTTTGTTTTCCCTTTTTTTTTTTCTAACATTTTTGTTTTCTTTATTACCAACCAAACAAAGGCATTGGCATTGCGCTGAGTTGGGTTCAACTGTTGGGTTACTTTTCTTTTTTTTCGGCTGAGGTTGGCAGGGTGTGGAGGGTGGGTGGCTTTGAGGTATACGCCATTGCGTTTGTTTATAAGTTTAGCGTTGAGGAATTTGAAAAATGAAGTCGTGCAAATTTTTGTGTGTTTATAAACATTGAATGGCTTTATTTGCCAAAGCTGGCAGCAGGCAGGCAGCAGGCAGGCAGCAGCAGCCAACAGCCAACAGCCAACAGCAGGCAAACAGCCAGTCAGCGCCTGTGTGTGAGCGAGCTGTGCGGCAGCGGGGCAGTGGGGCAGGCAGTGCGGCAGTTAGGCAGTCAGGCCGTCGTCAGGCAGCAGTCAACCGCTGTTCGTGCATTCCAACGTTCGTTCACTTGTTGTATTTGGTATTTGACTTTTGTTGTTACGCTCAGCACCTTTTGCTCATGACTTTGTGCTTTGGGTTGCGCGCACCAACAACAACAGCAACAACAATAGCAGCAACAACAATAGCAGCAACAACAACAGGCAAGCAAACAAATAAGCAAGCAACCCAACCAAGCAGCCAAGCCAAGCGACTGACTGCCTGCACACATCTTCGCACATTTGCCCAATCCGCCCGTAAGCGGTCGCTATTTTTGGTTAGCTTTTCGGGTTTACTCACTTGCTATGAGTATTTGCGCTTTGTGGCCCATATGCGGCACAAACAGCCGCACCCTCGCTACACTCCCCCCCGGCCATGGTTCTTGTAGTCGAGCGCGTCCTTGTCCGCGCTCAACGTCGACGTCGTCGTTGCCAGTTCATTTCGCTTTGCGCCAAACATTGTTTACTGTATTCATTCATGGCTTTATCGTTTGTGGCAACAGCTGTTGCCTGAATTATGCTAAATTTACGCCACAGCAGCAGCAGCAGCAGCAGCAACAGCAGCAACAGCAGGAGCAGCAGCAGCAACAGTGGCAGCAGCAATGGCTCGTCGACTCGTTACGTTTGCCAAAAACCATCAACAACATCAAGCGACCGCCCATTGAAAGCTATTCGGTTATTTTTTAAGTGATTTTTGATAAAGTTGGACAGGCACAGCAGGCAGCATCAACGACGACGACGCGCACGAGGACGACTAACCAAGCCGCAAAGTGACTGTGTGACTGTGAGTTTCAATGCTGCCGATAACTATAATGAAAAAATATAAAAAAAAAAAATCCACAAAAGAGAGCAAAAAAAAAAAAAAAGCGCAAGTAGCCAGCAGAGCGCGCGTGTGGTGTGCGCAGCAAAGTGTGAATGTGTGAAGTTTAATCAAAAAAGTTATGAGTAAAAACTGCAGAAAAGAATATACCGAATTTCAAAAAAAAAAACGAAAAAGAAAAGTTGTTACTGGCAGTCGAAATAAAACAAACAAAGCAGCACAAAAGAAACAACAACAACAACAACAACAATGGCAATTTAAAAAAATATGTTATTAAATATGACGCATAATTTTAATTATACGCTGAGAGCAAGCAACCTTTTCCGCTTTTGTTGTTATTGTTCTTATTGTTGTTGTATTAGTTATTTTTGTTGCTCGCTTTAGTACGTTCGCTTGTTGTTATTGTTGTTGTTGTTGTGGGTCTGCTATTGGTTTGAGTGTGGGCACGAAGTCGATCCGGAGTCGGAGTCGGTGACGGTGTCGGTGTTGGTGTTGGTGTTGATGTTGGTATTGGTGTCGGTTCATTCGTTTCGGTTAAACACAGAGTCAGCATATTTTAATGCCCATGCAATATAGTTTCAATGTAGTGTTAAATATGTGCGGTCAAATGTGTGGACGTTTTTGTGGTTTTCTGCTGTCGTCTGTTTAACTTGTGACAGCTTAAAACAGCATCAGCCTGGCCCATATGTATTTTTCATTAAATTTGCTCTGTTGTCAATTTTTTGTATTCTTTTATTTTTTTTTATTCCATTTTGTTTTGTATTTGTTTTCTTTTTTTTCTTCTGTTTTTGTTTTTGTTTTCGGGGCATGCATGCGTTGCGCTAGAAAGGGTTCAAAATGCTTTTACGCTCGTACATATAAATCTAGCTTATGCGCTCACTAGCCAGCTTGGCGCGTTGTCTCTCTCGCACGCGCCACTATGCTCTACTGCACTCTGTCACACACTTGGCTATAAAGTATGCATAGCTGAAAGCGTTGGGCTTGCGGTTGCCATTAAAGCATTTGCGGCTTTGTCGCAAGTATTTGAAAAAGATTTCAGCTTTTGCCTATGCCTAGGATTCTTGCTTATGACGCTGCCGCTGCTTCTATCCCTGCGTTTGCCTAGGCGCTTTGTCATTAGGCCGATTGCTTTATAATAAAGTTCACGCCTTTGCAGCCAATTAAATAGTACTTTATATAAATCAAATGTTTACGCTTATGTCACGCATTGTTTGTACAGAACTCTGCCAGCCGGAGCATGCCAACACACAGCACACAGCACACTCCGCCGCATGCCATTCCATCTCGTTCCAGCGTCGTCCTTCTGACAATATAAAATATACACAAACAAGCGTCCACTTATTGTGCATTGTTGTGTGTAGTGTGTGCTTTAATAGGCTGTCACCCGGAAATGTTTTTGTGTGGTTTGACAACAAAATAGAAAAAACAAAATAGCAACACAAAAAAAAAACAAGAACAGGAAAAAAAAAAGAAAATAAGGAATAAACAAAAAGTAAAACATAACAACACCCACAAAAACATGGGGACAGTTGATTTTTAATGCATTATCAGGCAGCAGACTGTATTTACATTGGCCTACAAAAATATTCGTTAACATGCGTGTTTGACCCATGCCCCGTAACATTTTTAACGCTTGGCCGGGCTTAACTTTTAATGCTGAGATTCCATTGTCACCCATGTCATAAAGCAAAGCTGGCTTAATTTTAAAGCCCTTGTAAGGCAATTAAGTCATCAAATTAAAAGAAAACAACATCAGGCAAAGGCAAAGGCAAAGGCAAAGGTAAAGGTCTGTTGTGGTTTTATGTTGTGACAAAAGCAAGCTTATCGAACTTGCTGATAAAGGGTCTTACCTAGTTGTGGTTTCGGCAAAACAAACCTGGCATATAGTAAAACAGGCTTAATGTTCTTTACTGGACACACTTTTCTGAATTGCCCTGTTCTATAATAAAAATTACAGCGCAAGGCAAAGCATTGCATTACAAAGCAGCAACAAAATAAAATTAAACAAAAGTGTCTGCCAGGTATTCTCTTCGCAGTTGGTACAGTTTAAAGTAAACAAGTGACTTGACTCAATGTGCCTAGTTTAGCAGAAAAGTGAAATGCTGTCGCAAGTCTTAATCGGAAAAATATACAACCTTGGCCACACTGCGCAGAACTGCTATGCGCTAAGACTGACAAGCCAAGGTCTAAGCCGAAAATTTCTTTCACCAGATTGTTGATCCGAACAAAAGCGAAAACCCACATCAATTTGAAATATTTACTTTGCCATTCGCAGAATCTCATCAAGCTGACAAGCCGAGAATGTCTTAACTAAAACCATTTGAAAACATTTATCATGCGGATCTTATAAATTTATCAATTAGCCCAAATAGTGCAAACTGTCGAGATTTAAAAACAATTCAGGTGTTCTGTGTCACGATAAATCAACGACTTAAAAATGTCTATTTGGTATGCGCATTAGTGGCAGCTGAAGCCAAACAAATAAATAAAAAAATAAAAAAGAAGAAGGCCTACAAGCGAAAAGAGCAAGACAAAGCAAAAAAACATAAAAGAAAAAAGATAAACAATGCCAATTCTATATTGAGTGATGCATGAGCAAAAGTAAGCGACACAAGCCAAAAGCAAACAAAGCAAAACCATTAAAAAAGAGACAAACAAAAAAAAAAAAAAAAAAAACAAAACAAAGGAGAAACAAGCAAAAAATCAGAAAGAAATCATTCATTTATCAAAGCAGCAGCCGAGGCAGCTGCAGATACAACAAAGCGCGCGTGCGAGCAAGTCAGCTAAGCTGCAGTCTAGAGCAGGACGGCACAGCGGAGCACCACAGCTTAGCATGGCTCAGTTGAAGCGGCGGCGAAGGCAAGGCAGCAGCAAAGGCAGCGGTGGCAGCTAAACTCACTCAAATCAAATCAACTCAGATGATGCTAATGATAAATTACAAACTTTTCGCTACACTTGACGACGACTTCTTCGGACGGCGACCACATGTCGTATGATTGACGTATGCGCTAATGCCCAAAGTTTTGCGATACAGCAGACGCCCGGCGCTGTAGCGGCGGCTGGTCGTGTGTAGCGCGTGCAGTGGGCGTTGCTGCCCATGCCAGCGACAGCCACACAGTGCCAGAGTCGGAGTTTGAGTCAGAGGCAGGGTGGGAGAGAGGCGTGTGGCGAATAGCGTGGCATGGCTTTGAGTGTAAGCCACATAATATGCATATTATGCATTAAGTAGGCAAAAGAAAAGCAAAACTATTTATAATTTTTCCACGACTTTGGCTTATAGCAAAACATTATTCATGCACTTTATGTGAATGCGAAATGCCAACAAGAAGACGACGACGACGAAGACGAAGAAGCTGCATAAGACGAACGCCAAGCTGCCAATGCAGAAGCAGCAGACGCAGATGCAAAACGCCGATGATGTCGCGTCGCAGACGCAGTCGCAGTCGTAGCTAAAGATGAAGACAAACTTCAGCTGCACAAAACTAATTGTCAAGCCAGAAGAAAAACAAAACAAAACACACAGCAAGACAACAACAATACAACAAAGCACAGCTAAGGCAAAAAGTAAGGAAAAGCACAGCAAACAGCGAAAAGTAGTAAAGCGCCAAAAATCCACGTTGATAAAATTCCCAAAAACTTAATGCGGGCAAAATGACTCGCACCCCGACGCCGCACTCCACCGCACTTCTCTGCACGGCATCAAGGCTGCAATGGCATGCATTGGCAGGGACCTGCTGCAGCAGCGTCGGAGGCAAAGGAAATGCAAATTAGTTGAGTGAATAGTGTGTAAATAAAATTCGTGAAGTACTCCTGTACCTGTGAGTACATGGCGTTGCTTGCCATGTACTGCACAAAACACACTACTGTGTACAGTCACGACGAGCACTTCACGGCACTACACTTCATTTCAGTCAGCCAAAAAGTATGCAAACATTTTTCGCACTTTATAATTAAACACAAGGGCCAAGCAGGCAGCGCAAAAGCGCCCAAGCGACCGCCCAAGCCAAAATTTGGGTGTGAGGAAGTGCGCGCCATGCAATGGCACAGCAGGGCTGCAAATCACTTAAATATTTTAATCAGTCACGTTTAACGGGTTATCACTGGTTCGTGCTAATGATCGGACTGCGACAGCGCCGCGGCTGGAAGTCAATTTGCTGCGAATTAGTGGAACGTGTGTAGGCCTGCCCAGTGCACGTGGAAGCCATAGTGCATGGCTCGCAGCTCGCACTTTCATCTACATCAGCCGGACTGGCTCAACAAGTACATATATTTCGGAGTGAGCCATGGCATCTGCCATAAAGGGATTTTAAATTTACATAAACTAATGATATATGCAAAACTCTGCCAAACTATAGCCAGGTGTAGCCTAGCACTGGCGCTCTACCTTTGAAATTTAAAACGAAAGTGCGAAGCAAGCTATTGGAAGATTATTTAAGGTTTTGCAGACCTAGAGCATGCAAACGTTGTCCGATCATCGTAATAATCTGGTAAACTTTTCTGCAAACTCGATCGTTGATAATAAAAATGAATAAAACGGAATTGAGTTCTGGTTAATATTTTCATTTTCATAAATTATTTACCTTTGCTTTAAAAGCATACAAGTTTTCTTGGCTGGAGAGGACCAAAGTAGAAACTAACTGTAAACCTTTTTAACAGCATCTTGCAATTCATTAAAGACATAACAACTACTGAGTGTCGCAGTCTGATTGGGAGCAACCTGCTCAAACTCAAATTGAATTTGTGAACGAGTCGAGGTCAAGTGATCTGATGCCCACAATTTTGAACCCTATTTTTCCATGTCTGCGCTTTTCTGCACCTTGGCATTGCTCGCAAGTTAAAGCGTTTTTTGTTTGCCTAATTACGCCAAGTTCAGTCGCCAGCCCTGTTCGAGTTGAGCGGGCGACACGCGCATCAAGAAAGTTGCCATTTCGTCTTCAGCTCGCAGTTTTGTGCAACAAACGAAATGCCAAACGAGAAACGATTCAGCACACTGACAACAAAAGCAGCAACAATAGCAGCGGCAATGACACAAAACAACGAAATGAACTATTAATGCAACAACAACAACAACAACAAGAGCAAAACGAAGAACAGGATGAGAAAAAAAGGTAACATTTGCACAGTAATGAACTTTTGCAATAAACTGCGCCGCAATTTTTCGCTGACAAAGTTTTTTAATGCTACACCAACTTCAGGCCAGGCCACACGACACTATGCTCTGTGTCGCGCTGCCGCAGACCCTCGCCAAACTCACCACGCCGCAGCACGCCGCTCGCGCGCACAGGCCGCGTGGTAACTTTTTAATATATATTTGTTTTCTTTTTTGCCTAGCGACGTTGCCTGTTTGCTGTTACTCGTACTTTGCTGGATTTTTGTATTTTTGTATTTTGCGCAATGTGCCCCCGCCGCCGCCGCCGCTTTGTTTCTCGCATTTTGCTATTTTGCGCATTTTTATTGCGCTTAAAAGTATGCAAGTTCAAATGTCAAACTACTTAAAAACTTATTGTTAGCAAAAGAAGAAAAACACAATCAAACAAAAAGCAAAAAAAAAATGAAATAAAACAAAAAACAGAAACAGAAACAGAAGGAAACGCGTCAGCAAGGCAAAAGCAAGACGCAGCAAACGTAAGCAAGTCAGCCAGGCAGCCCGGCAAGTAAGCAGACAGCCTGGCAGCCCGGCAGCCCGGCAAGCAACTAACAACAAGTGAAAACTGACAAAAAAGTACCAAAGGCGCAAATGGCCAGAGAACACGAGCGACAGGCTCACGGACAGCTTGGACGGACGTCAGCGCAGTTGGACAGCGGTACCGAGCAACATGTACGCCAGCGTGCCGAAGCAACAGACATACAAATACTTAACACTGAAGTGAAGTCAAGGCAAAAGTGTAGTGCAGTTGAGCCCAGCAGTCAAGTTGACTCGCGTCGTCGAGTTGTGTTGAGTTGAGTCGAGGTGGGTTGGGCTGGGCTGAGTAGACAGCGGCAGGCAAGCCGTCTTCAGAAAGCAAACGAACCAAGCAAAGTTTACGCAACAAAACGACGAAAAAACAACAAACAAAAAATCGAAAAAGCAACAACTGCAACAACAACAGCGTAAAAATAAAAAACAAAAAGTCCAAAAAGAAATTAGAGAAAGGCAAATGCAAAACAAAAGTAGCACGAGCAGAAATAGAAATACATGCAACAGAGAAACTAAAGTCAAACATTTTCAATAAAACTGCAAAAATTATTTGTCATCTGTTTGCGGAGTTGTAAGCTGGTAAAGCAGATGAGCTCTCTCTGTCGTTGCCATCCTGCCATACTGGCATTGCCCCACACCCGCCACTGTTCCTCAACTCCACCACCACCCCCGCGTGCGCTGCTCTATGGACACCCACATGCTGCGTTTAGTTTAAAACTTTTGCGGCGCATAATGCCTAAGAAAATCGAAATTTCGTTCGTTTTTGCGTTAAATGGAAAATCTCGCAATGGTTACACGACCAAACAAACAACAACAACAACAGCAACAGCAACAAAAAAGAAAAACAACAACAAAATGAAAAAACCTTGTTTCGGTTTTGTTTGAGTTTTGATACCCTTTAGGGATGCTGCTCCTGCGGTCGTAGTTGTTTATGTTATGTCAGTGCTTAAAATAATGAGCGATAAGCCATTGACTGGCACGAGCCTTTGTCAATAACTTCTGCTTGCCTAAGTGTGTCTTCGTTTGTGTATGTGTGTGTGTGTGATAAGCCACTGTTCTGCTTAGGTCTGACTTTTGGTTTAAAATGGAACACTTAATTGAAATCATGGCGGCATGCAAAGTTGGTCAACGCTGCATAGTTCACAAAAATTTGCTATCAGTGTCTGCTCAATGCTTCAGTAACGTATAACACATAAAGGCTAATCATAATTGCCACATTAATGAAAATTTTCCTTAACATCACTTTGCTGCCACTAATATCGCCATTGGCGCCTTTGCGACTTTACATTGGGGCTTTTGCTATGTTTGACACAGTAAGAGATGTATTCACCCGTATTTAATGCAGCAAACGACAGAGAAGAAGGGAGAGAAAGCGAAGAAGTCTTAGATAAAGATAGGGGAAGAACGCTTTCATAACCTAATTAATCAACTGTTTGATTTTCTGATTACTTCTATTTTACAATTCTTTCAGATCTTTAACATCTTCAATTTGAGCGCCAAGAAAATTATGCACTAAGTCTGCGTATATTGAAATGCACAGTTCCTGATCTAGAAGAACTATCTATATACATCTAAGAGACAAATAAAAAGGTTCTCATCTTAACCATTTAGTTTTAGGCTGAAATCGACGAAGTGAAGACAAAGCGAAGAAAGAAACAATAAGTAGAGGAGGATCCTTGCTCGCAGCGGCCTGTATATATCTTCCACTATCCACTAATATATCCTAGTTAACAACGTGTTATGAATAATGTATATAATCTACAAATAAATATGTTTCTAAAATTCACCAAATTCTTATTTAATATTTTTTGTATTCATTTAAAAAAAATTATATACTTCTCTTCCGACAAATTAAAGAAATATATACCTATGTATATCATCTAATAGGGTTGAAATTTAGAACTTCGCACTATAAAGTTAATTTACATGTCGAATTATGATGCAGCAGTTTCCGATTTAGCTAAATAAGTGGGCAAATTGATGTTGCAGATCTCATTATGGAGAAGTACAACTTTGAGATTATTTGCTTTAAAATTGCGATTTGAGACAATAATATAAATGCTGTGTGTTGTGAAGTTTGATTTCTTACAAAAACTTTGCGCATGCCCATGCAAATGAAAAACACCACAGTGGCACGTAGCATGTAGGGTATCAAGTTTTGGCAAACGGCACAACTCGTAGACACGTACAGCATTTTCACTTTAACTGCAAATCAAAAGGTATTTAAATGCATTTAGTCTTTGCCGTGTGCGAAAGGCAACTGCTTTCTTCTAATGCCGCTTCAGTTACTCCTTCTGCTGGCACCGTTGCCCCCTTCAGACGTGGCACGCACCCACCCAACGAATGCCATTTCAGCCTCATCGTGCGCATTGTCATCCTCGTCGTAGGCCACAAATAGACATTGTTGACTTTGCATAATAATTGAGTTTAACTACTGAAAACGCTACAGGAACACTCGCAAATACACACACACACACACACAAACACACACACACTACCCCCACTCCTCACTGGTAAGCCCAAGCTCAAGCAGAAGCCCAATCCTAACCCGTAAACCCCAACCACATGGCCGCAGTGCGGGGAGTCGGAGCAACTCGTAACCAAATTGAGTAAGTGCACATGTACGTGTACGTGAACGTGTATCTATGCATGCACAAGCAGCAGAAGTATCTATCTATCTTTTTGTATATTGGATGAGCAAAATGTATAGAGATTTTGTTAATTTCCATACAAATTCGCATATAGTATATGCACGTACAGAGCTACAGAGCTACAGAGCTACAGACTTGGCTATGGCTATGGCAAGTGGGTCGCTTCAAAGTTTTAGCTGAGATAAAAATCTGATTGCGGGCATCATCTTGTAAGAAGAAGGCATTTTGGTTTTCGTTTTCGTTTTCGTTTTCATTTTGGTTCCTTTCAAGCCTTGTTAGGCATTGCTTTTCTTATTTATACGGCCATTAGCGTCAAAGCGAATTTTTAAACATATTTGCGGTGCTCCTTTATGGTTTTTTGTTGCTCGAAGCTGCTTTTCAACTAATTTCGCTAATGACTTCACTTAATCAATTTGCTGCACTTAGGGCACGATTTTCTGCTTTTAAGACAAATACCCGCACACAAATACGCGGTTGATGTTTCGGTGAAGGAGTTTAAGTAATTAAAAGTAATTACGCACGCATCCATCGTGGCAGGGGCAGGAAGGCATTGGCCCAAGCAGCCCAAGCAAATGCGTCCTTATTAAGATAACAAATCATCCTTTCAGCAGGCAACATGCATATGTACCAGAAAGGCAGGCGCTTGCCAGCTGTGTGTGTTAGCGCCTTTGCACGCACACCAACTCCTTCGCAAAACGCTGAAGTCAGCCTTATGCCTTCCGCACTTTCGATACTCGAGGATACATATACGAGAGTTTGCCGTATGTTAAACAACATAAAACATTACATTTATAGTTCAGTTGAATAAAAGATGCCGCCGTAACACAACATAATGTACAGAACTTTTTCACTAACCTCTTCCCTTTTCTGCTAAACTCAACTGGTTTGTGTAATTTTGTTCGTAAGAAGTTTATCTTTTGCATGGCAAATGTTTGACCAACAAATGAGTTTCATAAGCGCAATGGAGCCACCAACTCTAGCCATCAAAGCATATTGAGAGATCTTTCTAATTTGCTGTAGTGTTGTGTGGATACTGATCTGAATTCAGCAAGAACATAAATATAATTAGGGGGAATTACCTGTAGAAGTCCTTAAAATGTACACAGCCACCGGTAGCCAACCCATGCTTTTTCTCATATTTGAATTTAGAACAGACCATTTATAATCTAATCATTAGAAATGATGCGTGTCAAAGACAAAGTCAGACAATTCAAAAAAGTTAAGTAAAAGTGCAAGGAATCAGATGTTTCAATGAATGTTGATTTTTAAGTGCTTGACAGTATATTTTGCTATTATACGATACATCATACCGCATAAAGTTCATGGCCTGGCTAAGTTGCTGTCGGTAAACATCTGCAGTGCCCCTAAGCCTTACCTAGCCTCTTTGCGCATACAAAGAACTCACACAAGCAAAGGCCTGCACAACAAATTTAAAGAAACACACATTTGCTTTTAAGCGCAGACTTCATCGTTCCACTCATTGAGTAGTGCCTCAAGTACCATGATAGAGATTAGCTTTTTAAGCTAGTTAACTGGCAGTTAGCCGACCGAGCGGACCACATGTCGTCACTCATAACCAAGCACAATAAATAGCATTTAAGGGAAACTAACTTTGGCAGCAGAAAAAGAAAATCAACCACAAAGACACAAATGCAATGCCTACAGCCGAAAGTTTTCGAGTGCAGTGTTGTCGGTGGTCTCGCAATTCATTTCATTAGGGCAAACTTTCGAAATGTCCCACAAGTGCAAACGCATGCCAATGCACGAGGACGAGAACAAACAAAAAATGAAGGCAGCAGCGTATGCAGATAGACACTCGCAGATAGGCAGACCCTGCAGGATGTCAGCCGAACTGCTGCAAGAGCAGAGCAAACATGTGACAGCAAGAGTGTGAGCACGGGAGAGAGAGGCCAGGAAGCAGCAAAAGATGCAAACGAAGAAGTAGCAGCAGGAATAGGAACAGCAGCAGTAGCCGCCGTAGGAGGAGAAGCAGGAGCAGCAGAGGAAACAGCAACAGTAGCATGAATAGGAGCCGGAGCGGCAACGGGAGCAGCAGAGGTAACTGTAAAAGGTTCTGCCAATGTTACTGCTGCCACTTTCGCAATGGCCTCGGCCACTGTTTGCGAACTTTATTAGCAAAATTGTGTTAGTACCGAAATATCCATTAGCCCAATTACGTGTACTTTTGCTCCGCTCTGCTGCCTACAACTGCTGCCGCTTCCTCTGCTTCCACTGCTTCTTGTTGACTATTGTTGTTGCACTTGCTGTTATCATTGCTGCTGTTGTTGTTGTTGTTGTTATTGTTGTTGTTGTTGTCGTGCAGTGCTTCAGTTGCTTTTGTAGCCTATGACATAGGCTTGCATGCAAACGTTTCTCTTGCTATTGCCAAAAACTGATAAACAAAGTGCAAGCAAGTATTTGCAACAACAACAACAACAACAATGCATCTGTTGTTGTAATAACAAGTAGCTGCAATAACTAAGTAAGCGACAAAAGCTACGTTTAGCTGCAGCTTCAGCTTGTTTAGGCCCAAGAAGAAGCATCTGTAGATATTCAGATGCTCAGATACTCCGATACAATGCCAACAGTTGAGTTGAGTCCAACGTCAGCCTTGTAAGGGTCAACTGACAGGCCGGCAGGCCAGCAAAAGACAATAATAATTTTGACTGTTTTAAGACAAAATAAGCACATTGACAACAGTAACAATAACAACAACAAAAACAACAAACACAACAACAATGACAACACCAACAACAATAATGATAGCAATGACAACGATGAGCGGCTCTAGCAGCTCTAGCACGACGACAGCTGAAGAAAAAGTACTGCCATAGTGTTTTTAGTGCAATAACAAGCATCAAGTGGTGCCAACGCAGCAGGAGGCGGGTGTACAGTGTGCACTGAGACAAACGGCAGGTAGCAGCCAAAGTAGCAGGCAGCAGCAGCAGGCGGCAGGCAGCAGGCAGCAGGCAGCAGGCAGCCGAGAAGGCGGATACATCTAGCAGCAGGACTGTGTAATAAAAGCTATAATAAATGTAAAATACGGGTAGTTAGTGCTCAAGAGCACACCCCCAAATACCCCCTACTGCCGCAAACACGACCAAGACAGGCCATGTTGTGTTGGCATGGTATGGGAGGTGGTTTGGTCAGGGCATGACATAAAGTAGACCATGAAATGAAGTGAAGCAACAAGAACAAGACATACACACACACTCACACTCACACACACACACACACACAAACACAGACAAAAAAGAAAAGCACAAATAACGCAAATAAACAATAACAACAACAACGACAAGCAACGTTGGCAAAGATGAACGAAAAAAGCAAAGGAAGAAAGAAAAAAATATTGTGTGCATTTGATTATTATTTAGTTGTTTTGCACATTAAATTGACAATAAAAGCAGACCATAAATGTGGGCAGGGCAGCATGCGGGTGTGCAGGAGGTCACTGTGAAAACGGAAATGTTGGCAATTAATCAATGATTTTTATGTTTTAAGTGTGTGCTGGGCAACAACTACAATTTGTTTTTATTTATTTTTTTGAATATTTTTTTTTAGCCAATGAAGTCAGTGAAACGTTAAATGAATTGTGTATTGTATTTCGTATATTGGCATACCGTGTTGCTGCCATTACGGATGCTGCCAATGCTGCCAACGCTGCTGCTATCAGTGTGGGTCCATAACGCAGCGTCGCGTTGTCAAACACACGTATACGCTTAGTTGCAGCCTTAAATTAAATGCGCAAAATAAAAAAAAACAAACAAAAAAAAAACACAAATGAAATGGCGGAAAAAAATAAATATAAAAGGAAAATCACTTGCTACGTTGGACAGCATAAAATACAATATTCTGCTTTTGCCTGCATTTCATTTCAATAATTGAAAATCGTTGTTAATTGTCAATATGGGTCAATTTTTTACACGGTTTGTCCCTACAGTTTACAGTTGATTTGTGTAGCTGTATATTTTTTTCAGAATACAGCGATTCACTAAATCGTGGCTAATTAGCGTTTAAGGTAGGCATACAGCCAAGCGATTCCCCACCACGCACTGTCCCACTGTCTCTTGCATCACTTTCATTCCTTCCGTTGAACTGTTTAAAACCGAGAGTTAGCCAGCTTCAAGAGATCTACATTGCCACTAGCTGACTTTTGACTTGATGACTTACCTCCTCCTAGGTGGTAGACCAGAGGGATCCAAATTTGTGACTTTTGAGAAATAACATTCCAATTAGGCAAATATGCATCAGTAAGCCACGTTAGCAATTTAAGGAGTTTCCTAACTGAATAGACACTTTTCACAAAAATAGAAAACACAATGACACTTGCGTAAAATGTCTTTTCTTTTTTATGCATAAACCACTTTCAAGTTTTATGCAGCAATTGATATAACTAGCTAAATATAATTAAGCTTGCCTAATCCAATTAGTGCGGCCAAGTCGGTTTCACTTCGTACTGGACAAATCCGTGACCACACTTTTTTAGTGTACGTTGGTTGGGGGGTGAGGGGCATGTCAGCACATAAATGGCATATCACAAATTACTGCTGTCAGCTTGATTCCAACATTTTACTATTTAGTTCAACTTAGACTAGAACTATAATATAGCATAGTCTTCCACACTTGACATGAACATTTTGTAATCACAAATTGTGCAAGTTCAAAGTCCGTCTGTGGTGCTGCCTTTAAAAAAAAAGTAATGCCATAAATAAGATGCTACACTGCTGTGGCTTTTCTTGTTGTAAATGTCAGTTAACATGACGCTGACGTCAGCTCTTGTCATTTTCTAAACTCTTCAACAAAGTGAAAACAAATTTGAGTGTGGTGTGGGTTTTTCAAAGTCAAGATGAAACTTTGCCAAAAGTGCACAAAAAATAAAAAATAAAAAAAAAAACAAATTACTAAAACAACAAAGTGAATATAAAAAAAAAAGTGTTTTCATTGTGCCAAGCAGCATAAAAAAGTTATGTACATAGTCCGCAATTTTACGTAATTTTACCTAGTTAACCATGTCAAGGCTTTTGTTAATTGTTTTTCTGGCTAGGTAAGTGTATCCAAATCAATTTTCATTAAAAATGAAATTAAGCATTGTGCATGTTTTAATAATAGTAATAATAAAAAAAGAAATAGACAAGGCTAAGCCTGGCCGCTTGCAAATGTTCGTGGAACAGCCTTGTGGCCAAAGGCAGTCAATCCGTCAATTAGCCGAGGCTGCCGCTCGCTTGGCTCTTTGTCTGTCTGTGCAGTGCATTGTGTGGCTTTCGTATGTAGCCTATGAGGCTTGCTTCATTAAGTAACTCTGCCAGTGCCAGTGCCACAGTGACTGCGTTCGGCTACACGCGTGTCTATGCAAACAACAAACTTTCACATTTCATTCATCAATGATTTCGTCTACGTCTACTCCTTTGCCCGGCTGAGAAGTTTCTTTCTGTATGCTGAAAATGAAACGTAAAGGAAACTTGGCTTGCTTTGAAAGTTCTAATCAGCTTTGTTTCACGCTCGGCAACTTCTGCGCAAACATTAACTTTTACTCTAATATAAATAATTAAACAAATTCACTGCGCTCACTCATACTCATGGCTGCCGGCCCCAGTCGCAGTACGTGTCCTGTTTGTCCCTTAGTTTCAATATAAGGTCAACGTTTAAAAGCAAGCTACGAAATTTAACCCAAATAACACTTTGACCATTTAAGTTGACGCCGCCGTCGAAGTCGAAGTCAAAGTTGACGTTGACGTTGACGTACGCTTTGGCTTTGGCTTTGGCCGCCGTTGGCTGTTGGCCGCCGCTGGCGAACGTACAAAATAATAACTTAACGCAGAGCACTTAAATTTCAAAAGCTTATTTGTCGCCAAATTTCAATTACCCTTTAATTAAACTGACTTCAAATATGAACTTTATGCCAATCCACGTCACGCAGCGCCGCACCGCGCCGCAGCTCGCCAGGCTTTGCCACGCTATGTGCCAGGGCAGGCCAAGTCATGCCATTGGCCGTACCATGCGCTGACTTGCGCTGCCGTGACTGTCGATATGATTGTCGTTGTTGTTGTTGTTGTTGTTGTTATTGTTGCTTTGCCAGTTGACGTCAACGTCGCTGTCGCCGCATTTAATTTTCATTTGGTTTAAATGATATTTTCAGCTTGGCTCAAATTGCAGGCTAAGGTAAAAGGCAAAAAAAAACGGGAAAGAAATTGTGCAAATAAAAACAAACTGGCGCAAAAAAAACAAAAAAAATGAATAACCCAAAACAAAAAAAAAAAAAAAGAAACCAAACGAAAAAAAAAAACAAAGTAAGAAAAATTAAAACGCAAAAAAAAAGTTACCGAAAAAGTTTCCAACTCAAGTGCATCGATTTGGCAAAGGTTTAGCATACAAAGCAGACAATTTCGCTCCTAATTAATGCGCTAAAGCAGCTTGGGGAAATTTTTGCCTTTTTAGATGAAAGCACAAGCACTGAAACGAAAGCAAAGCAAGGCAAAAGAAAAACGGCAACACAAATAAAAAAAAAACAAAAAACACGAAAAAAAAGCAGAAAAACAATCAAGAAAATCAAGCTAAATTTCTGCAGCTTCATCTTATAAAAGCAATAATTATTAAGCGAAATAGCAAAAACAAAATATATGCGCAACAACATAAGCAAAGCAAGCGCTGGCAGCACAGGCAGCAGTAACAAAAAGGCAACAACAAAGGAGGCATGTAACAGCAACAGCAGCAGCAGCAGCAAGCAAAACAACAAACACAACAACAACAACAATAACGACAACAACGACAACATAAGCAAAAACAATTATGTACACAAGAAGAAAAAAAAGAAGAAAAAAGTAAGTCATGCATACTAAATGAATTATCTTCGGCGCTCGCGCGCATTCTGCTGCTGCTGCCTCTTACCTTTATGGCATGCAGCCCCTCTGCGCCACACTTGCCTGCCGCCCGCGCCCACGCTCCAGCGCACGTGCTTACTTGCGTGTGAGCCAAGCTGAGGTATACTCCAAGATACCTTTTTGCGTGTTGGGTACTTTTCTTTTTTTGCTTTTGTTTCTTTTTTGTGATTTGTTGTTTTTTTTTTTGTTTTTTGGGTGTTTGCTTGATTTTCTTTTTTTTTTTTTTGTTTCTTTTTGAGTCAAAGATTTTTCTGGCATTTTGCGTTTTGTTTTTCTTTAATTTTTTGCGCTTCATGCTCAATTTCCAGTTAACACCGGAATACAACAACATCCGCCATTTGTAGCTGGGACCGACTGCTTACATTGCTGCTGCAGCTGCTGCCTGCCTGGCTGCCCGGTTGTTTGGCTGTTTGCTGTTGTTGTTGTGTTTGTTGTTGTTATCCTGCTAAAGTGGTCTTAAGGTAGAACTCCAAAAAGGTTGACTGAAGCCGTTAGAGAAATGTAACGTAATGCTGCTTGCGTGCGTACTTGCGTCCGGCGTGTCAATTGCACCCCCCGCCAGCCTGCAATCCGTTTGACGCCGCAAGCCGTTAACACCCAAACACTCATTCGCACACTCACACACACGCGCACGCACACAGACACACAGGCACACAGACAGGCGTTAACACAAAGGTACGCAGAGGTACGCTCGTACGTACGTACGCACAAATCAAAGCGCAAATACCAAAAGGCATATATCAGGCAAACGTTACACTGCGAAATATTGCTTTTTTGTTATATTGACCAAGTGTGCTACAACTTGTGTACATAAGCCAAATAAAGCAAGCAGCCGTGGCAGCATTGGCAGCAGTGGCTGGAGTGGCGCAAGGCCTGGACCTGGGGGGCAGGGGCTGCACTGGGTGAGTAAGAAAATGAAACGTCGTTTGCTTAAATGGTTACCCGAGTTATTTGATTTGATTTGAACCCGAACCCGATCTAAAAAAGCAGGCAAAACAAAATAAGAAAAGAAACGAAACAAAAAAAAAAAAAAACAAGAAGAAAAAAAAAGCACCAGAAAAAGTAAAGCGTAACGAAATCAAATAAAATAAAACAGAAAAATTGGCAGACAAACTGCCGAGGCATGGCGTGTGGCCGGAAATACGCGTCCTAGTGTCGTGACTGCTGCTGTTTCCCTTTTTATTCCACACTACTCTTCCTTGTTGCTTTTCCACTTTTTTTTTTCGTTTTAGTTTTTTTCTTTATTTGGTTTTTGATTTTATTTTCTAAATAAATTCTTTATAACTAACAAACGACAGTAAATATTGTTGCGGCACTGATTTAGTGCGAATAGTTTCATGCGGTTAAGAAGTAGCCAAACTTATCCTTCGTATCCTGGCCAGCTCACACATGTGCCAGATACGACTTGTGCTGGCCATTATGTGCAGCAACAAAAGCGAAAAGGACATGCGTCGCACGTGTATTTGTTAACCTACTTTGAGCGTCCTGTCCATGTGTATGCGTGTGTGTGTGTGTGTGAGTGTGTGTGTGCAAGACAAACATGTAAAACGCACATGGCATGGACATTGTCCCTTGGCATTATTACTTAAGCGCAAACCCGCAATAATCAGTTTAGTCTGAGGCCAAACGATTATGATAGGGACTGGCTTCACTTACGTCGCCGGGACGTAGGTCCTTGTGTGCATAAGAAAAGAGTGGCCATTGTTGTCAGGCGCCTTGGAGTGACCGATAATGTGCCTAACTGCGCAGGAGCGGTTGCAATAAATTTACGACGATACTCCGCCCACGCACACACACACACACACACACAAGCAAACACACACAATTTGTTTGAACTCTGACTCACGTTGCGTGAATTGGGCATGGAAACGATCATTGTTTCAATTTCGATAACAGCCTGCACACGCATTTGTACCAATAATTCTTGCATATAAACCTCGCATCGAGCAATGGACATGCGACATGTTTATTAGCTCTTAGCATATCTCCACTTACCTCAAGTGACTGTCCTTTGCTGAAGGCTCCGATGAAAAGCAGCTTGCGATGTTAGGACTTTGACTTCCCCAGAGCTGCTAAATTTGCCACAAACTTTCCACTCACAGCACATACGAGTGTAAGAGTGGAACCACTTAATAAGTTTACATAAATATTCGAAGCAAGTTTTGAGAGGGGTCAAGGCAGCTGCTTTCAGTAATGGAGTCCTCCAAAAAACTATAATTACCATATTATAAAACAGTAGGGTTTTCAAGATAAAAAGTCAAAGTTAAGTCAAAACGGTATATGAAACTAGTTCAGAAAAAAAGGAACTTAAGGATTGCTCTAAGGTTCGATCCTAAATCAAGATAGATTTATGTATTTTATATGTTAACATTTTTTAATTGATAATCTTCTCTAGTAAAGGTAATTGAATAAACTATTAAAATAAAGAAGATATTTTCCAATAGGTTGGATTTTTTTTAATAGGAATGAAACTTTCCCTGCTGCAAATACTTTTCTTAATGGGGGCACCTCCGAAAAGTTTTACCGTTCTACCGTATCCATTCTTAGTGACAACTCCTAAGGCACAGCGTGCAACTGCTGTCGAACATGCCTCGTTATTTCTGCATATTCTGTGCAGGCGTTTCGCACCGTGTAAGCATAACTTATTCTTTGCCAGGTGCGCTTAAGTACCGCCGTCGGCAAACGTTTATCCAGAGTTTCTATAATATTTGCATACTCCTAGACGTGGCAGCGGCTTTGTTTCGATTTTCCACATTTAAATTGAATTTTTTACATTTCATTTGATTTTTCTCTACTTGTACTTGGCGCATTTTAACTTAGCATTAAAACTACCTTTTGTGGTTAATTAAAACTGCATAATTGAGTTCGGGCGCAAGGCATTGAGTGTGTGGGTGGTTGGCTGTCAGTGAACGTGGACGCGTACGAATGACGTTGCCGCCCACATGCCACCCAGATGTGCGCGCGCGCGCCAATAGTCGCCGGGCATAGACGGAATTGTATAATTAATTCATTTCAATATTTTTCTATAGCGTAGCGATGGCAAACAAAAACAAAAACAATACCAAAGGCAACAAACAACAAAAACAAAAGGATACGAGTCGAGTCTATAGCATAGTAGGATACAAGGTTTTTGTTTGTTTGGCGTTTGGCTTTGGCGTTTTTATTGTTTTATTATGTATTCAGTTATTTTTTGCACATTAATCAAACCGACACAGAGCAATATGCCAATGCGAGTGACGTTCCGCTGCCGACGTCGGCGATGCTGAGTCGACGTCGCGTGCGCTGCGCTGTAGCCGCTGCAAGCTGCGCTACCACCTTGGCAAACTGTGGTGTGATGTGGTTGGATGAGGTGTGGTGAGGTGGGTTTGAGTTAAGGTAAGCTGAGGTTAGCTGAGGTGAGTTGAATTGTGCTGCGCTGTGCTGTGCTGTCTCATACTCGTACTCATGTTTGCGGTAAAGAAAATATTTACACAATCAATTGAATTTTATTGTAAAATTTATTTTATGAATTATTAATGACTTTTGCATATTTGATGCTGCTACCTACAGATACAAACACGCAGCAGCAGCCAGCACGCACGCACGCATGCATGCACGCAGGCACGTAACTACAAAAAACTGACAGACAGACAGGCAGACAGACAGTCAGTCGGAGACATATACTCTGAGCGACACAGTGACTGACTGACTGCATGACACAATGTTTGATTGGCTGAGTGACTGAGTGACTGTGTGACTGGCTGACTGAGTGACTGATAGCGCATCAAAGCTTTTCGTAAAATATTATCTGTAGCAATTTATCAACGACTGCCACCGTGAACTCAACCGACACGACTGTGGGGTAGTGGCAGGAGTGGGGAGTGAGCAGTGGGGCCTCGGCAGTGGCAGTGTATTGGCGACTGCGAAGTAAAGTGCATGGCAGTGTGAGCGTCAAAGCCGCATAGCCGCAAAAATTTTAAGAATTTGTGGTATGGCATTGCCTGGCTGATGGTATGTCTGTCTGTCGGTCCGTCTGTATGGCTTTTAGCATTTCATATGCGTTATTTGTTTTATGAAATGCCAACGCACATGCACACACGTGTGCACAAACACATACCCACACACGTGCACATGCCTACGCACACGTTTATCTGGCAGCGTGTGTGTCCATCTGCGCTGCTGCTGCTGCTGCTGCTGTTGCTGTTGCTGTTGCTGCCGCCTTGACTCAATAATAATCGATATTCAATTGAGTATTATGCAATATTTTTGTTTCTGCTTCTTCAATGACTATATTCGTGTTTTTGTGTATTCGTGCATGCATTTTAATTTGCTTAGTTGCTGCCTGTCTGTCTTTCTGCCTGCCCGGCTGCCTGCTCATATAGTTTGGTTTATTTATAACTTATTTTTCTGCTTCTGCTTTTTCAAACTAATTGACTTAGACAACAAGCTGAAGTAGAAGAAACAGAAGAAGAAGAAGTGAAAAAACAACAAGAAGAAGAACAACAGCAACAGACTTACGTAAGTGTGTGCAATTGCTTGGCAACTAGCAAATCTTCTTTTATTGCTCTTCCACGCACTGCAGACCTGCTGCCCTGCATTTGCCTCCCATTAGCTTTGGTCTGAGGCCAAAGTTTGCGTATCCCTTGCGGTAAATCGTTAAATCTTAATAATTAATGTCGAGTAGTTGGCGGTTTGGACAACAATTTTTATAAATAAATTTATTAAAAAAACAGAAGATTCACTTTGTTTGTATACTTTGAAATACTTCAGAGATATCAAAATAGAACACTCAGAAAAATCACAGGGGCCCCCTCTTACATGTGAAACAATAATATTCACCGTGACTTATCCATCATAGTTGACTCTAAACAGATCAAACAGTTCACCGCTAGACACAAAGAAAGACTGGTCAGACACACAAATAGTTTAGTTAGCGACTTAATCCGTCAACATTGAGGCGTCTCAAAAGAAAGATCCCGTTAGATATAGTAAATGGTTCAGAAAAAACTTGAGTGAGTAACTTATAGTATTAGCATGCTAGTATATTAAATAAAGTAAAAAGAACAATTGTAATCAAATGACAAATATGCTAATAACTAAGCATATATTACAATAAGGTCCTTTGTACAGTTAGTTACAAAATTTGATTATAGTCATAATAAGACTGATGGCCAAAAAAGGAGAAAAAAAAAGTTTGTATGAAAGTGTAAGCTTTGAGTTAAATCTATTGTATTATACAATATTTAATACCCTGTGTATAAGGAAATAAGTCTATAGGAAATGTTTAAATAACTCAACGATGGACTGGTCATGCGTGCTTTCGAATATTTGTCTATTCCGTTTCTCACAATAAGAAAGTAAGGTGCCAGGGAACATTCTATATGCAAGTCCGCAATATAAAGAGGATTATAATATGCTAAAAGTATGAGAAAAAAAAAGCATACGCACAGCAATCAGCATTTGACTTAATTTTGCACACTATTGTACATAATTTAACTCCGATTTCTCATTTCACACAAAGCTTACAATTAGGCAAAGGGAGACACATTATTTTCACACTATCGAAACGACAACATGGGTTTTCGACGCGAAAATGAAAATGCCGCTGCACATTTTCGAGCTCCATTAGCAAAATTAGAACAACCAAAGCGTGAACGTGTGGACACCGCACATTTTCGGTCAATGAGTACATCGCTGGCATAATTGGCAGCAATTGAGCGGCACTTGCAACAGTTTTAGCCAGCGCGCCGCCATAATGGCAAAAAATATTGCCAAACTTTAATTCAATTTATTTTTTTCTTTCATTTCCCTTTTTATATTGCGATATACATGAAGAGGCTCTGCTTATATGGACATTGACAAGTGCTGTGGTACTTTCAGATTCAGGAAAGTTCAGAAGACTGGAACATATCGACATAGCAGGCAGCGCTATTCCAAACGTAATCGATTTCTTTAGAATCCAGTCTGTGAATTATCGATCATTGCAGTATACAACATGCGTCCGGATTTTAAGGGAGTTAATGGAAATATTAAATTTTTTAAGTGTGTCCGGATTACATAAGGATTCAGATTAGGCCATATCCGGATTAGCGAAGTTCTACAGTATGTTGTATACACATTCCTGTGCACTCCTATGCTCCTCATAGTTGTAGCACTTAAAACTGATAAATAACTTCCGCTCAACTGTGTCTCGCTTTGTTTGGTACTAAACTCAGTTAAAACAAGTGAGGGCACGATGCATCGCATGAGCAAATGCCAAAGCGATGCTCAATAGAAGCCGACATCGCTTTTAAACTGATTGCAGCGACGCTTGCATGCCAACAAACTTAACTCCAAGTAATTTCGAAGCAAACAAGCAATTTCCCGTAAATATTTAACTTGTGCACTCACTCATCCACTCACTCACTCGCCCATACCGTCAATGGGTTGACTTCTTTTCATTCTTAATTAAGAAAAAAGAATAAAAAATAAAATAAAATATTTATTGAAAAGTTGTTGCCATGTTGTCCTTTTTTTCTTCTACTTTATTTAACTTTCTACTTAAACCTATTGTTGAGTGTTGCGAGTTGAGTGAAGAGCCATAACAACGCCAGGGCATGGCAAATTGCTAGTGAAAGTCAAAAAAAGAAAGGATTTGTATTTTCTTACTGTCAATAAAAGTTCAAGCGGAAGTAAATAAAATCTATGCATATAAGTAGTGAATTCTATAGTTAAATTGTTTGAGACGAAAAACATCTTAATATGAATTTCGTAACAAATATTTATTTAAATTGACTTCTGCCATTGACGCAGTACAAAGCACAAAAAGTCGATTTGGAATCAGCAAGCGAAACAAATCAATAAAGAGATTTCGACATAAATATAAGCAACCTTTTGTCTTTGCCTTAGTCGATATGGGGTTCAAAGTACGCTCTAAAAATGTCAAATTGTTTGCATTACCTGTGCTTTGTCTAAATTGTAACCAAGTGCCTGTGCATGCACATATGTGTGTGTGAGTATACAGCATGTGTGTATTTGAGCAGCAATTGAAAGTTGTCTGATATTGTTTGGAAAACTTTTGATAATTGATAAATAAAATGAAACTCACAAAAGTATGCTACGAAATTTGTTTGCTTTTACTTGCATGCCTTGCTATGATAAACTTTCACTTTAGTTTAATGAAATTTTGAAAATTATTTAACTAAATCAAAATCACGCAAGCTGAAACATTGTTCAATGTTATTTAGAAATAATAGTTCTTGATACAATTCACATCATCTCGAAATGAAATCGAACTGCTGCCATTTCTATTGAATACAGGCATAAGTTGCTTTTTGTATTTGGAATTTTTTCCTTCTCAGCTTAAATGAAAAGTACGAAAGAAAAGTATATATATTTTTTAACGAGCAATTAAGTTATTTAGTTATTCACAGTAAATTAAGGTGTATGCATAGTTTCAAATAAATTTAATGATGAGCTCTGTGTAGTGCATTTTATTTTGCTGTAAGTATTGTTTTGCCTTTATACCATCTGGTCTGGCTAATCCAAATAAGTTAAGCCTTTTTGGCAGTGAAAAAATATAACAGAATCCAGTAACTATCAAAAGTGTTTACTGTTATTGTAATTGTTTTAGGCACTTAGGCAAGCAGAATAGAAAAGTTTGTTTTAAGTAATAAATCAAAAGAAAAAAAAAAAACAAAAAATTATGAGAGTTTATTCGTTGGTGGTACATACTTTAAACATTCTGAGTTTATTGGTTCTGATTTTTTATGCTTATACTGGCATAGAGCAGAAATAGCTTTGCGCAAAGTGTTTAGGTGACAGCTGCTGCCAAGTAGGACTCGAAAATGATTAAGTTAAAGTAGAGCATTAGAAAAGTTTCAATTCTATGATCAACGATACGCCGACGGTTGTACGTAATTATGCGCAGTAACATATTCTACGGCCGTAATACGCCACGTTTTAATGACAAAAATTCTTTTTAATTACACGCCAAGCAAAACCAAGCAAACCAAAGCAAAGCCAAAGCACAGCATATTGGCAGTCGCAGCACGCTGGCATATTGCATAGCCGCAAAAGCAGATGTTCGTTGTAAAATATGCAGAGCCAGTTGAATGCTTTTGGTTGAAGCCAGTCAGCTCACAGGAACTTCACCTCACATTCGCCAGATTTCTGAGCAATATGCACGTATGCCCCACTTTGGCTGAGGTAGCCTGCAATGCTTTGCAGACAGAAATTTGCACTCAAGAGCACGATTTCGAAAAGTGTGAGCGAGAATGTCTAGAGTTCGAATGAGAGCGCTTTAGTACACGTCTGCGAAACTCAACACGCTGGCCAATAAAGAGCACAGCCACAGTAAGTTAAGAGCAACAGAGAGTGCAAAACTAGTGAGTGCGGCAAAAACAGCTTTCACCATGGCAGCGGGCGCTCTTAAACGCCAAAACTCAACACGAAAGAGCAGGACACGATGTGTTACGCTCCGGCAATCGGCAGCCGACGGCCGACAGCCGATAGGAATTTAGCCGAAGCGATAAAAAACCGAAACAAGATTTTAGTACAAATTTCCCGAGCTGCAACGTGAAATTTATTTATTTATAAAGTAGCCAGAAGCTGCTGCTTCTTCTTTTGCCGGGTTGGCCTTTTTTTTTTTTTTTGTTATTTTTCTGCGCTTACTTTCGTCGACTGCGACTTCATGCAATTCGCTTACACACGAATTTAGTTCATTTTTCAACTGTGTTCGTGTTTTTTGATAGATTGAATTTTTTTTCGAAAGAAAATTGCCAAAGGTGGTCGCACGTCTTCTTGTTGGCGGTAACAGCTATGCAAGGGCGTGTAGTGGTATGTCACGTTGCTGGCTTGCATGGCTAGTCATGGCAAGCCTTGAACTTGTTGGCTCTTGGCAGACTCACCGACCGACCGACTGACTGACTGACTGACTGACTGACTGCCTGCCTGAGCGACTGTGGACTGTCTTGGTGCGCGCATAAATGACTGTGTGACTTTTGGCTGACGTCGCTGCCATTGCTGCCATCGCAGCTAGCTTTGACATGGCCATGTCTCTCTCTTGAATACGAAGACGTTGCTGGCTGATTGGTCTGTGCACTTAAGTTATGAGAACTTAACGCATATCGCTTAGTCATCAAGCACAATAACGTAGTTGACTTGCCAATAATTTCATAAATTCACAATTCGCATTTTGCAGCAATTTGTGCGTACGCACGTTGTCAGGACCAGAGCCAGGAGCAGGAGCAGGAGCAAGAGCCAGAGCAGCAGGCAGTCAAATAATTTAACAGAATTGGCATTAAGTCGTGAGCATTAAATAGTTACAGTAAAAATGTTGCAAAGACACACACACACACACACACACTCCTCACTCACACCTACACAAAAACACGCAAACCCCTTTAAGCGCAGCGAGTCTCTTTTAAGGGATTATTTTGCCGTGCCGCATGTTTTGATGTCGGATTTGCGCAAAGTATTTAAAGCGTAGGCAGCCAACTGCCATTCTCCATCCGCCACCCGCCACTCGCCCCCCGCTGGTCACCTAATGCTCAGAACTATGTGCGAGTAGTTCCTATGCCGGCAGCTTGGCCACGGCCGATGCTTTAATAAATGAATGCTGCCCGTTGCTTGGCTGCCCCGTTGCCCCGTTGCCTGGTAGCCATGACTATGGGCGTGTGCTCCTTTGCGTCCTTGCGTGGCAGTCGTCGTCCTCAGCGTCGTCCGCAGCGTCGTCGTCATCGTCGTTGTAGTCGCACTCAACGTGTAGACATCGCTTTGGGTTCCGTCTCCGGCGCACTAAGCTGAAATATTTGTTGCTTAGGTCGGTAGGATTAACAACAATGAATCAGTTTGCGCTGCTACGTGCTCCTGGCGTAGGCATCTTTTTTAGTTTGCCAACCAGCAGCAGCAGCAGCAGCAACTCTTAGAGCCACAAAAGCAAGCACAGCATAACGGCAACAGCCAACATTCAGCAGCCTACTTGGCTAGCTTCACATATACACACACACACTTACACACACACATACATGCATAGTCTAGGCTGGGCTGGGATACTTGTTGGCTATATGCCGAGCTGTGCTATATTATTACGATTTTTTCTTATTAACTGTTAGGTCTTATAAAGCAAAATGAGCGCACAAGTGCAAACATTTTCACAGCAGCTCTTCTTGCTTTCCAGTAAAAGCTGCCAGCCAGACATTCCAAGGCACATACATTTTTGATTTGCTTCTCAGTAAGCTGAACTTAAAGGCAGCACATCTTATCTTAATTCGCTTTGCAGCTGCAACTGCTGACTGCACACATGTGTGGAATTTAAAGCGCACAACTGCCAACTTATGCCTAGCAAACTTCTTATTGCCAGGGCAGCAACTACTGCTGACTCGGAAATTGCAACCCTCGAAATCAGCTTTTCCGAAATCAGCGGGGCATCTTAAAAAATGTCAAAGATTTCCTCTGCACACTTCAAGCAAATCATTTGAAAAACTGCGAATTTCTTAAGCCTCGTTGAGCAGGCACAGAATGAATGAAGGGCAGCTGTCTCATGTCGCTCACATTTAGTAAGAACTTGAGAACTTTCACTAGTTCAGACTTGGTTCTTGCCTGAATCATATATGAAACATTCCGCTTTTTTACTTAACATAATTTAGTTTTTCTGTCGTCTGACGTTCAAATTCACTTTGGATGAAATAATTGTTGATCATCAACTTATTCTTTCTTTTTTGAAAGAATTAACACTTGCCAACTTTCTCATGCCGAGGTTTAAATTTTCTTTTTGCATAGTGTGAAACTTAAGTCTCGATTGGTTTACCGATTCTTCACTTGAACTCTTGGAAGTGCTGATAGCAGTGACAATTCTCTTTCTTGTTATCAGTTAAACCTTTAAGCATTAAGTACTGAGGTTCTGTGATAAACGGTAATGGAGATAGGCTGCACCATTTGTGATGTGACATATTTGTGGTCTTTTATAGTTTCCACAAATTTTATGCGAATTTTTAAGCAAATTAATTAAGGCATATCTGTATGATGAATATTTCAGTAAATATTTTCAAGAACCCCCAGGCAATGTGCTTACGATGATTTAATTCAATCAAAGCAGCTAAGTGATGAAAATGAGTAACAGAAAAAGTGAATAAAAGTATAATGAACAGTTATGCTGGCATATGTGTGTATATTTGCTATATTTAGCACATCCTGCAGAATAGTTATGCCGGCCTGCGAGACAATGTCCCAGAGGCAGCTTGTGTCTGGCTTACGATGTAAAAATAAACTCATGCACAGGCCAGAAAATTTTAATTTTGATTAATGATTTCGTCCTTTGCTTTCGTTTCTTCTCTGCTCTTTTTTTTTCCTTTTCTCCCTGTGTTTGGCTAATTGATTCCATTAGCCGGCCAGCACAATTAGGCGGTTGGTCGGTCTGTCTGTCCGTCTGTCTGTCCGAGTGCCTGTATGTTTGAGTTAGAAAAGGTCGCACAATCTGATATGCTGACAGAATTTTAACGAAACGCATTCGCTGACCGAGTCAATGCGCATATGGCATATGTTGCCTTGGCTACCTTTTCGGACATGTTAATTTCAAGTTAATGCTGTTTAAGTAAAGCCTCAATATTTGCGCCTAATATGCATACATATGTAATACGTATTTGCACACACGCCCACACATGCGCACACACACACACACACACACACACATACATGCCTAAGTAAGGCTTCGACACGACGAAAACAGATGCTATCTTGCATACATTTAGGCGCGCACAAAGGCCAATGCATGGCAGCAAATGTACGCAAACGAGTCAGTCAGACATAGCAGAGCAAAGCACAGCTCAGCACAGCACACAGAATGAAGCCAAGTAGGTGGCATTGTGGTGAACAGTCGACGGTGCCTAAGTTGGCCAAACCCAATCCAACCAAACGCAAGTTGAAGCCCAAGCAAACCAAGCTAGGCCAAGCCAGGCCAGGCAGGGCAGTGCTGAGGAGAGTATAGTGCAGGGCAGGCGAGGGCATGCCAGGCCAAGCGATAAGCAAACATTGTCCATCAAATGCAAACCCACACACACACTCACACACACATATACATAAGCAGGCAGGCAGGCAGCAGCCTACAGGACACACACTGCGTTACATGGATTTATATGTATTTTGCATTGTATTGAGTATGACATATTTGTCGATTTGTAAATTTATGTATGCCATATATCTATAAACATACATACGGACAAGGCAGACGCACAATATATATCTATGCATATAAAACACACACATATATATATATATATAAAAATATATATTCCGGCTTATAAAGCAGCCTTAAAGCATGCATGCCATGTGTGTGTGTGTGTGTGTGTGTTTGAGTGAGTGTGTGTTTGAGTGAGTGTCACAACTTTAGGCACATTGAAACGTATTGACAAACATTTTTACATTAACCCGACTTTTACACACTACACAGTGCGCCAGGACCAAGGACCAATGACCAGTGCTCGGTGGCAATGCGTATTCAATGAGCGTATAGCTGAAATATTAAAAAAGGCATCGGGCATCATCATGTATTGCGTCAACAATTTTTAGGAATTTTTGACAACTTGAATTTTAAGCAAGCATAACAACAACAAAAACAATAATAAACAACAAAAAGGGCAGCCTTAGTTATGCTAAAAAAATAAATTAAATAAAAACAAACAAAAAAAATACTAAACACAAAAAATGCAAACAAACAAAAGCAATCACCAAAATAAAAACAAAACCATACAAAATACAAAAAAAGAAAAAAAGCAAAAAAATATGTCAAGGAACTAAAAGGTACAAATTTTGTGAAATGTATCTTTTTCAAAAGATATATTCCAGGCAGGCAGGCAAGGCAGGCAATGTTGGAATATATTTCTTTGTCATTTTTCATTTGGCCAAAAATCAACGCTGTTACACATTTTTGCCACATTTGCCAAGTGACATGAGCAGAAAATTGCTTGCGTTCCGACTGTGACTGCAAGTAAGTGAACGCGTGTTTGTGTGTGTGTGTGTGAGTGCTGAGGCATGCCTAAACGTACAACAAACGCTTGGCTTGAATTTAAAGTAACTTCTTTTTGATTTGTGTGCATAAGCAGCAGCAGAGGCAGCACTTCTAGCACATACTTAATTTTTTTAACAATTTTTTTGTTTTTATTTTCTTTTCTTTGTTTTTCTTTTTTTTTTTTTGCTATGTTCAGCATGTAACACTGGCGTGCATGTAAATTTACAGTTTCTTGTCTTCTTAATATGCACAACGTGTGCAGAAGCAATTAGCATATTTATGCTTTCTTTTTAATTTTTATTTGCCATTATATTTTTGTTTTTTTTTTTCTTGTAATATTAAATTTTTTAATACTTCACTTGGGGAATTTGTTCAGTTTACACGTAACTGACAAGCACACCAAGCTTTGAAATTAGCAACAACATTGTTGTGCGAAATAAGTGCACACAACAAATAAGTCAGTGTCGAGCATCAAATCTGTTTCTGACAGAGACACATTGAGCTAATCTCAAGTGTATCCAAATTAATTACTCACAATAAGCTTGATTAGAATTTACTTAAAAAAAAAGCTTTGCCGCTTAATAATTTCATAAAGACAATGCTTTTGATTTTCCTTATCGCTCAAAGTTCGTTAAAAATTATCAATGATTTATGATGATGGCTACTCATAGTTGAACTTTTATGATTTTTGAGAGAATAAGCAGCCTAAACGAAAGCAAAATATTTTCAATTTATATTAATTTTTTTTTTTTTTCTTCTGATGCATTTATTATTTAGCATAATAATAAATATTCTATTAATTTTTTACTTTATAAATTTATTCATTTATACAGTTTTCGATATTTGCAGGAAAACCAAATTAGAAAAATATTTAATACACATATGTAAGTGGAATAATTGTTTGGAAAAAAAAACATGATCTTTTAATACGACAATTTAACTGAATTGTTTTATTTGATTGCTTATCCAGTCATCATGTAACATAATGGCAATTAAATCCAACAGAAATGCAAAACAAAACCAAATAAGAAACCAAAAAATAAAAAAACAACAACTTCGTAAATTTATTCGAAAAATACATCAACGAAAAATTTATTGTTTCAAAGCACCAAAACAAAAATGAATGCGCTCAAAAATAAATTTAGGCTATGTCTGTGATATTTGGCTCAAATGTCTTTTCTTATCTTTGCAACATGATTTTTTTTGTTTTGTTTTTGAATTCAGTCTGGTCCTGGTTTTGAATATCGTTGTTCTAACGTTGGCATGTTGAGGTTAGCTCTAAGCAGCTTAGTTTTTATCAAAAACGAAAATGTGTGTTGCTCCCAGTTCATTTGTGCGGTTACTGTTGCAAACGTTTTATTAGAATTGGTTCCTTTTGATTGAACTCAGCCAGCTCCCTTCAGCTAGTAGATCCAGCGGCAATGTTTACCAATTGTTGTGGTTGTGGTGTTGTCTGCTGTATCTAATGAAGTGAAGGTTTATTATATTATAATTAATAAAGTGTTCCATACATCCATATAAGAACCGTATATAATTGAGATTCTCTAACTTAGACTGAGTCTCAATAAATTTTAACTTTTTTCAATTTTTTTGTGTTCATAGATCAAACACTATAAATCAAACATTTTTTCGTTTGTAATAGGTCTGCGAATTTTAAAGCTTTGTCTGTATTTTAGAGATAATGATAAACACATCTGAGCTCGATTTCTTAACTATTTTGTGAAATAGTAAAATTCAACAGAACTCCTTTCTGTATTGATAGTGTTTCAATAAATGTATTGTGTTAAGTACTTAAGTGGAACACAACTGCAGTTCAGCAAATTACTTGAAACTAGTAACTAGTCAAGCGTTTTCGTAATAAAGCTGGGAGTTACCGTTTGTAACAACTTTCGACATTAAATCAACCCAGCTATTTAAGGTAAAAGCGTTCTTTGCTTTGCCCACATTAAATTTTACAAATCGAGAGGGGAACACGTCAGCACGACTCCACGCAGCTGCACACATTTCATTTGAGGCAAACTAACCACGCCACGTCGTAATTTAATATCACTCAATTTCGTTAATATGATAATGAAATTGCGCATACTTCAGACGCCGACACGTCGACCAGAGGGAAATTAAGCAAAATATTTGTCAGGCGGCAGTCAAACAGGTGCCACTTGCATGATGAGCACAGGCTTATGCTGTTTACTTAAGCTATGCGTCGCTCTGAGGCAAAAACGCCACTACATAGTTAGCGCAGGAGTTTAGGTATAATTACCAAGCAAAGTAAGTGTCGCAACTTACGTTTTAAACTTTTGTTAGTGGCTTAAAGTACTTAAGCCATAATCTGTAAAAGAAAAATGTGCATAAGTAAAATACTTGACTTTAAAATTGCACTTGTGTAATTTAGGCATATTTACCAAGTGCCGGCACTGCCTTATTAATTATGCTTGTGTCATAAAATTTTATTATTAGTTGCATAAAGCAAAACTGAAACTTTCTAAGCACAATTTAATAAGCACTGTGTCAAAAATTTACAGTACTGGGGCGTAAATGCATTGATTTTGTTGGCGTTAGATTGCATACATTATTGTTGCAAATTATTAGTGTTAACTTGTTTTACATGGCATAAGCCTGCAGCGTATTTGAATATGTGCACATATAAATGCAAAATTTATTACCTAGGCTTATTTACCAAGTGGAATAAGTAATGCTGGCGTGCAGTGCTTACAAAATTTCTAAGAGCTCCAATCAAAGTCAGACCAAAAATGGTGTGTGTTAACAAACAAACAAAGGACGCAGTCATGCATGCTTTGTTTGACATTTGGGCATATGAACCAGGCATGCAAAGCAACTTTTAAACGTTCAAATTAAAAAAATTTAATATGCAAAACTGCAGACGAGGCCACACTTAAGGCAATGCAAGGTAAACTAAAACTACAATCAAAAACAAAAAAAAGAAGAGAAACGAAAACCTCACGGCAATGAAAAACACGACACGACTCGCATGCTGTTAGAAACTTTTCAAATATGCGCACAGCTGGCAATAATGGGTTAAAGCACATTAAGTTGAATAAAATCAAATAAAATTAAATTTGTATTGACGGCATGTCAATTGCACACAAGCACACACGGGTCCGCCGCACATGTTTTGGTTTTGCTTGCGAGATTTCAAGTTTAAATTATTTTTGTAGCATACTTTTCGGCCAAAATTGCAAAAACATGTTAGAGACACATTGATTCAAAAAATCTAATAATTATAGGCAGCACTTAGACACGTTTGCTACTTCATTAAAAATCCTGTCAATACTTATTAAATTCGGCAAAAAACCAAATCAATTTCTCTGCTCTGTTGTAATTACGAAAAGCGTCTGCCTCCGGTTCTGACTGTGCTGTATTAACGCAGCATAAATGTGAGCGTGATGGCAATAACAAAAGATAAAATATAAAACAAACACACAGACAACACAAACACACACACACACACATACAGGCAAGTGCGCTCACGTATATAAGTACACAGCGGAGGCAGGCACACACGTCTGCACTCATGCACGCTTGCGCTCGCTGCACATAAACAAACAAAATGTCAATTAAAAAGCAAAAATGGCACGAAAAATGGCGTACATTTTAGTTTTTCAGTTTTTTGTCCTTTATTAGGAGCGGAAGTTGCAGCAGTTTTAACGTGTCGAGTGCAAAAGCAAAGCCGTGCTATAGGAATAGCGAGAGGGGAACAGGAAGAGAGGAAGAGCAAAGCACACGCGGAGCAACGAATGCTAGAAAATACAATATAGCCATCATCAACATTGACTTAGACCGTGCTGCATGCAAGCAAATGCGAGGGCTGTTCGATGTTTCAGCGGCTCTGTGTAGTAGTTAAGTAGCCTTGCTCGCATATACAATTCGCTCGATTCTCTAGTGCATTTGTAAAGAGCCAATTCAAAACGAAAGACCGTTTCTTAAGCTTAAAAGTGAATTATGCTTATATAACCAATGCATAGACCACCAAGATTAAAGCCATAGCAAGCATGTCCTAGCCTCTTGGATCTTGTACCAGTTAATGCCTTCCTGATTCATTGAATTTTTGGAGATGACACTAACAAACATTGGGTCTTACTTTCCACGAGATAGTATTCAATGGCAGTTTGAGGCATGTACCGGGGTTCCCAGAAGAGTAAGAATCTCTTGCAATTGTCTGCATTAATATAATTCTTCCACCCCGATCGTTAAAGCTATTATACTTATATAATGATTTCGGCAATTATTGCCTTAAAATCAATTCCGTCGCCCAAGTTGTCGATATTTAGAGCCAGCGTTAATTAGAAATTGTTAGTAATTAGATATAAAGGACAAGATTAATTTCACAAACTTTCAACAACATTTTGTTTCTGTTTTTTTTTTTTTAATAACACATCAATCCATTACTTCATGGTGTTATGAATCGAATACAAATTCTTTCTAGAACTAATTTATTTATTTATTTATTTATTTTTTTTTTCATGAAGTTATGAATCGAACTAATAACTACGGTTAATCGAAACCAAGTTTTATAAATGATTGAGTACCTATTTAACGTAGAGAATGGATTGCGTGACGACTGTGTGATGGCTGCGTGATGTCTGCGTGACGTCTGCGTGACCACTTTCTTGTAAATTAATTGAAAATATTTCCGAGCATTCTCAAAGCAGAAAAGGCAACTTATTAGCATGAAAGCGTTTGCAACAAAGGACACTAAATAAAAAACGCATGCCCCTTTGCCATGAGCAGAACAATGAACAAATAAATTAACAAAAGGATGTGAATGAACCTGGAAAATGACAACATTGCAAAAAATCCTTTCAATGGAACTGCGTGCCAAACGCTGATATGGTTTTGCATACAATAGACGAAAAGAAGTCATTCATGTCGAAAGTCAACCCAAATCTTGTTGGAATTAATGTTGCAGAAGAGATATTCTCAACAGAAGTTCATAAACGTCTTATAATCCTACTAAGAGATTCTCACATATTGCTTACATGACATTAGTTATTATTAACCTATGTCAGACACAAATACTTGGTCTGATAAGCTGACAAAAGCAACAAAATAATTTGGATTTATTTACTTGCATTTACCAAAAAACTAAAAATATGAGCAGGAGTAATCTCACCGGCAACGCCCAAAAGATTTATTTGTATGACACTGTGGACATATGTCGTGTCTGTGGAACTTGAGAGTCACGTGTGCACTTGGCTAAGCTGACTGATTTATAACTATTCGCATCATACCTACCTTTGGGTTGTCAAACTATGCAGACTGTCAGGATATGATCACAAGGCAACATCATTTGGAGTTAAAGCAAGCACCAACTGTTACTCAGCAACTACCGTCGATCTAATGAAGATTAACAGCTTAAGTTCACTTCGAAACTCAAGAATTAGTAAAATTTGTTTTAAATTCTGGTTTTCGTAGCGGAATAGCTCTGTCATTCATTGTTAATACATAACGTCGATTTGTACGAAGTTATGGAGCATTATGTGTAATCATATCATTAATTTCTTTAAAGAAAAGTTTGGAACAATGAACTAAACCGCACATCTTCTGCACTGCAGTTCGCCAGTTTTATAATATTTATATATTATGCACTTGAGACTCAAGCTGGTTTCAACATCCTGAAATGTAAAGTGTGGGAGGAGTATGAGCTAAGGTCACCAGGCCTAGGAGCTTGACTCCTCTAATGTTTCTGCTCTGCCTTATCTGCTCCTCTACCTTTGATGCTTACTACATATATGATGACTGCAACTATAATGTTTAGTAACAACACCGCAACTGGGGAGTAACAGAATTTGAACTCAATAAAGTGCCAAGAAGTCTGCTTCAAGAACATTTTATAAAAATTTGTCAAGCAAAATTGTGTAAACTGCAAATATCGCTTAGACTTCAGCGTTTGGCTGTCACAGCTAGGATGGCTGCAAATTTAAAGTGTATTGCTGCTCGAAGCGCAACTTCCGAACAACGCGGCTCATGTGGGATTTAAGTTAGGTTAGCTCTGTTTGCAGAGCAGCGGCTTATTAGACAGGAAACGCATGCACGCAGCGAAGCAAGTGAAAGGTCACTGGAGCAGGTAACAACATGGGCTTAAGGACATGGCAGGATGTGCCAACCGTCATAATCTAAGCTGGCAAAACTTAAACAAAAGAGGGTTAAATTGAAAAAAAAAAAAAAAAACAACTACTGACAAATAAATTGCAATATTTACTTTTTGCCATTATCGTTAACTTAAGAAACAGACCCCTGACCAAACAAATATACACCAGGATATGCCTATTTTTATATACATATATAGGCATATATATATGTATATTGTAAATGTATAAAGTTTATATATGTATAAACCAAATTGTAGTTGTGTTGCATAGTTTTGGCTGTTGCTGCTTCTGCTGCTACTGTTGTTGTTGTTGTTGTTGCTGCTGTTGTCGTTTACTGGCCTGCCGTGAATGTCTAGCCATTATTTTTTTGGTCATGAGTAGAAATGGCAAAACGCAAAATCGAAAAAAGGCAACGGCCAGGAAAAAATAAACGAGGCAAGAAACAAAACAGAAAAAATTGTCAAAAAAAAAAAAAAAAAAGAAAGAGGAATATTGAAAAAAAAGCGCAAAGCATAATAAAAATGCCGTATAATAAATGTGCTCGCAAATAAAAGCAAAGCCGAGGCATAATCGAAACTGAAATCAACAAGCAACAATTACAACAGCAACAACAACACACTCAACCACGACGAATGCAACAACAACAATAACAAGAAGGCTGCTGCCTGCTCTGCTGTTGTATGTCTATGGCAATAAACGCAAAAGGACAAAAGCGAAACGTAACGACACAACACAACACGACAACGACATGACAAAAAGCAAAGCAAAGCAAAGCGGAGCAAAAAGAAAGAAATGTAGGAAAGGCAAAAAAAAAAAAGAGAAAAAAAAACACAACAATACAGAACGCATATCGAAAATCGAAAAATTTTGTTAAGCAAGCGTTAAGCTCGACAATGAAGCAATAAGCAGAAAATTAACAGAAAAAGGTTTTTATGCAGCTTTCTTTCTTTCTTTCTCTATTATTTTGTTTTTTTATTTTTATTTATTTATTTTGTTTTCTTTTTTTTTTTGGCTTTTCTTTGCATTTTTTATGCTATTTGCTTTTGTTGTCGGCTTGGTTGGCTTGGCTGGCTTGGCTGCCCGTCTGTGCCTGGCTTTGCTTAAATGCCTGAAATGCGCTACAAACGTTTGTGCTGTGTGCGTCAAAGGACTCAGCAGGGCTTTAAAGGTATTTAACATTTATCACACACAGTTAATGTCCTGCCACAGTTATACGCACATACATATATGAATGCAAGGACAATGCGTGCATTGTGTGTGTACACACACGGCTGCGTTTATATAGACTCACATGCTCACACGCCGCCGCCTTGCCTGCCATGCCTGCCAAGCCGCACAATGGCTAGATATGCTGGCTTATAGTGTACGTATATGTGACGGTGATGTTGACGCTGATGCTGATGCTGACGGTCATGGACATTAACTCGGCGCTGTCTGATAAACTTGCCATGCTAGGCATTTACAGGCAAACAGCTCATGTGGCCATGAGCGTGGAACGTGGTGCGAAAGGCGACAGGCGACAGGCTTCGGCATTAGACTTCACACACAAAAGCCAAAAACACAATTGATATGAAAGTGCGTATCGCAACGCATAGTCTAAGCGTTTAATCGGAATTGTCATGACAGCGGCAATGACAACCGCAACAACAACAAGCAACAACAAAAGGCATAACAGCTGCGTGCCGTAGGGATGCATAAGCTCAAGTGTCTGCGCTGCTGCTGGCTCTTTTAGCGCTTTACGCTGCAGACCGATTAGGCGACGGCGATAAGTTTATGGGTAATTGAAAGTCGTCGTCCTACGGCTCCTCGTCCTTGTCCTCGATCTGGCAATGCTCGTCGTCCTCGTCGCATTTGTGCTGGCACAGTGCGCAGCGGCACATTTAAAAACTGATCTCCTTTTATAGACTTGGCACTCAGGTCTGTTGCTTGGGCACTTACAATACACATATGTGTGGCTAACAATTTGCTAACTTGGCTTTAAAGCGTAACGAACCTCTTATGCGTCTTGTTTTGCTTTGTTTTGTTTTCTTGATTTTCTTTTTTCTTTTGGCAACTGTGTGCAGTTGAGGTTATGTAAATTCTTAGTGCCATAATAGTTTGCTGAAAATACATGAGTACGAGTATCACAAGCAAAAGCCAGCTTAGACCAAAACCAGACCAGACATGGCAAGCAAAACGTTTGCAAAGAAACTTTGTGAAATAAGCTTATTTAACACATACAACTAAACTGCTGCTACTCAAGTATCTTCTTCTTCTTCTTCTTCTTCTTCTTCTTGACGAAACTAGCAATTGGCTTAATACAGTTTTTACGCAAAATTACCAAAGAGTTCGGGAATTTATGTAAACTTATTACATTACAACGCTCAATGAACATAATATCGCAATAATAAAGACGATAAATGAAAAGTGTGCTTACCAAAAAAAAAAAAAAAAACAAAAAACAGCAAATAAAACTTTTCAAGTGAAATTTTATGAGCAGCAAACAGCAAAGTAAAGTACTATATTAAGGAACAATGGCAAAAAGCCGCTAATCTCATCACCGACAAGTTAGTTCCGAGATGCGTTGCGCAGCGATAAAAGTTAAAACAAAAGCATAAAGTTATTGTAACAGAGAATCCATTTTATTAAGTACATCTTTGAGTAAAAAAAAAAAAGAATTAAAAAAACAAGATATGAAGAGAAAGGCCGTAACGACAGCAATTCGATAGTAAAGTTGGGACGGGCTTGTGTAGCAGATCAGTAATAGCTGATTAATGATTTATGTAAACCAATTACTATTTAAAGCTAAAGCATGGCTGGGCATCTCCGGAAGAAGCCTTTAATGAGAGAACTAAAGAGTGAAGGCTAGACAATGTGAGGTACTGGGTCGGAATGTTTTGGAAAGGTGGGGTGCTATGTTTTCCAGTATTGATTAAGGAAGTGCCGATCAGAAAACACACAAAGGCGCTTTGGCCAGATCTTTATAAAGAAGGGTTACCAAAACTGCAACTTCTGAAACTTAATGAGGACTGTCATGAAATTTGTATTCCTATTGTTTGAAAATCGGTACTGTCTAGAAATTATACGGATTTGAGAAAATTGGTGCTATTGACATGTGATTGAAACAGTTGATTCCCATAATCGAAGAAACATGCTGCGGGATTAAAATGGTTCTAAGTGTTCAACCTTGTACCAAGAGTTAAATTGAAGTCTGCACCTTAAAGTGATATTTGTATGCATAGACCCAAGCAAGAGTCAAAGCATAATATCTTGAAGGGCCAGTGTTGAGAAGTGAACCGAACTTTTGCCATTTTATATGCACACAATAGACGAAGATTACTGACAGTGCGAGAAAGTGGCAGAAGGTTGGCCTGGCCTTGTGTACTCCCTTTTCGTGTGTCTTAAAGTTAATTTTATTAGCATATAATAGAGCATATCATCTTTAGTTTGGCAAGCAGCAAAAATGCTATAAACTGTGAAGCTATGCGAGCTAAGCACAGTTTGATGCCGCTTTGATATTGCTAAGTACAGTCATTTATTTTGAGAGTGACATTCCAGTAACATTTAGCAGTTCATAATGAAGCGACTTCATTGCCTGCCGCGCCAACCCTTTTGCCAGCCCCAATGCAGGCAGAGACAATGTGCGAGTCGAAGTGTTGCCTAAACGCTTGGCATATTTCTTAAATTAGTTGCCTCATAATGCGCAGCATACTTCAAACAATAAAAGATAAATTTGCACAATTTTAACATGAAATTGTTGAAGTTGTGTCATTCATTGCGTAGTTTTACGCTTGAGTACCGACACTAAACATTGGCGAAATGCGACACTATTTACGAGTTCATTAGAGCTATTAGAAGGAGGTCCCATTGGCAATGGCATTGGCACAGACATTGACATTGCCTTCACTCGGCTTGGCATGGCTTGGTTTGGCGTCTTGTTGTTGTTGTTGTTATTATTGTTGTTGACATTGGCATTTTCGTTTGGCAACATTTTAACTTTCAAAGTATGCAGAAGCGTCGGCTGACACGCTCGTACGCGTGCATACGGGGCATGACAGCAAAGCGAATGAAAAAATAACATGAAAACCGAAAAAGAAAAAAAAAAACAAACAAAAGAGAAAAGAAAAAAAATTTGAACCCCCGCAAAATCGACAAGAAATGGAAATGAAAATAAATGTTAAAAAAATGAAAATAAAAGTTAAGACAGCGCAAGCAAAGCGTAAAAAACTCAAACACGAAATAATAATACGAATCGATTCGATTAGTAAAATGAAATTTACGCCAAAATAAATTTCACGACTTACAGACTTTAGCGCCTAAGTGTATGCTATACATTTTGTATGGCTGTTGCTGCCATTTTGCAGCGGTTCGCGTGGTTGCCGTTGTCGTCGCCGCCGTCGTCGCCGCGTGCTGTTGCTGCTAAGCCCATTGCCCTTCCAGACCCCCTCACCAGCCTCGCATCAGCGTCAGCAACAGTCACAGCAACAGCAACAGCAGCAAGAGCCGCTCCAGCGTAAGCGCCAACGACATTGTCTCTAAACTTTTGTACGTTCATTAATCTTGTAAAGCGTTTTTACTGTTGCTGCTGCTTGCCTGCCCGCTTCTGCTCTCCCCCTGAGCGGCTGTGCCAACTGCCAACTCTCGCTTTGGCTGTACTAGATTGTCTATTTGTATTTTATATTGTTCGTGTATTGTTGGAGCTGCGGCAAGGGCAGGCAGGCAGGCTGGCAGAGTCAGGCTGGCAGTCAGTCAGTCAGCACAGTCGTCCTGCTGCTGCCTGCCGCCTGCCGCCTGCCTGCACATGCTAGCTGCCATCCGTCAGTGTGGCATGTGTGCCTGCCTGGCTGCCTGGCTGCATGGCTGTGTGTCGTTGATTCCTTTATTCGTTTCGTTTGTTCGTTCGATGGCTTGTTCAGTCGTTCGTATGTTCGCTCCTGCGCTTCAACGTTCCTGCGTTCATTCGTTCGTTTGTTCGTTTGTTTGCCTGTTTGTTTTCATGCTTGTTGTTATGCTTGTTGTCGTTGTCGTTGTCGTCCTTTGTCCTTGTTCTGGCGTTGTCGACGTTTGTTCGAGTTGATGTCGTTCTGCTGCTTTTGCCTTATTGTTGTTGTTGTTGTTATTGTTGTTGCTGCTGACATTATCGTTGTGTTTTTTTTTTTTGTTGTTTTTATTTGTTGTAGTTGTTGTTGTTGTCAAGGCACTTGTGCGACAGTTGTTGCATGATAAGGTTTAATCTATTTAATTGTAATTGATATTTTCGCAAGATATGCCATGCGCCCAACGCTCTGCGCTCTGGCATGCCATTCCATGCTGCTATGTATGCCATCCTTCTCGACCCTGGCCTCCGCCTTCATCGCACAACAACGCCCAAATGCCTAAATGCCATTACACCCAATACACCCAACAAACCCATACAGCACACGCAGCACACCCAATACACGATCCAACCAACGAATCGCCTTCCCACCTTCCCTCCCATCCATCCATCCACCCATCAACCTGAATGCCCATCAAGGCATGCACGAGCGCAAAGCCAAAAAACAACTTGTTGGCAAATGCCTGGCATTACTCGTAAGGCATCGCATCGCAGCGCAGCGCATCGCTGACGCTTACTCAGGAAAAACGACCAGAACATGGCATATTTGTTTTTAGTGTTATTATAGACGCAAATCATAATTTATAAAGTGTCTAAGCGTAACTCGAGCCCGATGTAGTCAGCGTCGCAGGTGTTGATAACATTTATTTTTTTTTTCTTTTTGTTTTTTTTGTTTTTGGCAACTTTTATTGGACGTGGGCGCAACTACAGTGAGGCAAGCAACGTGCACACAGCACGCACAATGGCGACGTTAACTGACATTTGCACATTTTTAAGCGTGCGCCGCTTCAATAATTGACTGGAAAACTAACTGACAGCTGAGCACAATTTAATTTGTTGGTACGTTTGGCTGGTGTCTATTTGAACTGCATTTTGCTTACTAGCAATTTGACCTTTGTACAGTAGAGATGGTTATCCATAAGCATTATATTTTTATAATGGAGGTATTAGGGTTAATAAAGCCAACATACATCTACATCTGAAAGATTCTATTTTGAGCTAGGTTTCGCTTATTGACACAATAAAGCATTAGAAAATTTGAAAGAGAATCATCTGTAGCGGATAAAGAAGACTTTCAGATGCTAAGCGAAAAGGTAATCCAACAGAAGGCATTCACATCTCAAGTGTTGAGTAATCATAGCACTTTGTGAATAGTCCTAATAAAAAGAAAACGCTCTGCTAATCCTTTGGTATGATCTTGAAGAAGACATGCGCTTCCTGCGAGGAAATCTTTTCATATAGCAACTATCGACTTACTGAAGATTAGTGCTTGCACAGCCTTGGCCGCCTATTGAAATTGTTCACTTAGTTGCGAAGTCACTACTGCAGGCACTGGCAAGTTTCATAAGCAGGTAGCACCTATTTGCTACAGGTGTCCACTTACAGACTATTAACGCTTACAACAAGTGCGCACTCAGAGCAGCTCTTCGCATATTTTAAATATTCAATTACTGTAGCTCTGTTTTGTGCTGACTGTAACTGTAAGCTCAGAGTATTTCTGCAGTGACTGCGACTGCTTTTGTGCGAAAGTTGCGCCAGTGAAAGCCAACTTCGTTAGCAGGGCGCAACAGTTTTTCGCAAACAATTGATAGTGGCAAGTTTCACTGTAATACGCAACGCCTTTGAAAATATTTTAAGCGACTCAAAGCTTTAAGTAAGGCCAAACGAAAAGACGTCGAAAATCTTCACACGCAACATAAAACAAATATAATTCTTAGAAAACGGGCAAAGCCAAGACGAAAGCGGAAACAGCAGCGAAATCGAGAACTACAGCAGAAGCAACAGCGACAATAATAATAACAACAACAACAACAACCAGAACAGTAAAGGCAACAGCAGCAATGGGAGGAAAACAAGAGGAAAAAAGAACCGAAAAAAATGAAGCAAGCGCCTAAAAGCATGCAACGTTTTGTTGTGCTTTGCTACAAAAGATAATTCAACGCTATACACTTGAGCCTTTTGTAAGCCGATGCTGATGCTGATGCTGATGCTGATGATGCTAGGTGTGTAACACCAAACACCCGCCAGCCCCACCACTCAGCTCATGCTCTGCCAAATCGCTTGCCTGCCTGCGAGCGCTGAGCCAGAGCGAGTGTGAAGTTGTTGATGTGTAAACGGTTTCAGATTTAACTTGAGCTGAGCTGAGTTGAGTCGCATCGAGTTGAGTTGGGTACTGTGCTGCTAAGTTATTGGGTGTGTATGGCTGCCTGCGTGTGTGCGTGAGTGTGTGTGGGGGTGATTGTGTGTGTGGGAGGAGGGTGATGTGTGTGTGTGTGTGTGTGTGTGGCGCATAGGCTGTTCTGGCTCTGCACGCAGCAACGCTGCTAGATAAGCATACAAGTGCCGCTGCTGCGAGCTAGACGGGCTGCCTGGCTGTCTGGCCGAGCTGTGTAACGGTGCGGGTCATGTCATGCCTGGCAGGAAGGAAACCTAAAACAAATTGTACCGGAAGCACAACAAACACAATAAATGTTTAATAAACGTAGCCATGGCGTGAGAGGCTACGCAAGCAGCAACAGCAGTAGCAGCAGCAGCCAAGCACAGAAACAAAGCAAAATCAGTAAAAACAAAAAAGAAGACGGGGAAAAAAGAAGAAAAAAAAATCAACAACAAAAATAAATATGACACTCAGATTAAGAATGTCAGTCAAATTATGAGACAATGAAGACGAAAGCTCGTGCGTAGATGAAGCTGTCGCATATAATGGCAGCCAGGCAGGCAGGCAGGCAGGCAGCGACAGGCAACAGCAGCAGAAGAACCAGCAGCATCTCCAACAGCAATGACAGTGACAATGGCAATGGCAGCAGCAGCAGCAAAGCGTGAAAAAATTCCCGAATTAATAACGCAATTTAGGCGGCACAGCGTTAAAGAAAAGAAATTACGCACAACGCAAGTAAGCGAAAAGTTGGAAAATATATGGCCATGCATTTTTTATGAAATTTCAAAAGCAAAAAGCATTTAGGCAGCACTCAGCTCATCTGTCAGAGACGTGCACGCACACACGCACACACGCAACACTAAACTGTCGACTGACTGACTGTCTAAGTGACTGACACTGACTATTTGCCCCAACATGCGCCAAAAAGTCGACTACAAGTTTTCCACTTCTTTTTTTTGCTGAAACTCTGCTTTGCTTTTCTTACTTTTTCTTTTTTTTTTTGCTTTATTTTGCTTTGTTTCTTTTCTTTATTTTTGTAATATGTTTTGTAGCTACTTTAAAATGTAAGCTTAGCTAGGCAGTACCTCGTGAGCTGCTGCTGCTGCAGCAAAACTAAAACGGCCGTACCGTTTTACAGTTACAAGCTACAACGCAGCGCACAGCACACAAGTGCACCCCAAAGTATGCTACACAAAAAATCACTTAAGCGCAAAAATTTTAACAATTGTGTAAGTCGCTGGCATCGCATACCTTATGCGTCCTGCCTTGCCGAATGTACCAGAGACGCGCCGGCACTTGCACTCGCTGCAAGCGCGTAACGCCGCCACTTGCCGCCAATGCCGGCGCCTTTGATGAGTTGTAACCAAAACTTGGAACGGACGACAAGGCACGGCAACGGGAGGAGTAGGCAAGGAGGTGTCGCAAAACGAGTGTCGGTACAATTGCATGCAGCAGCAGCAGCAGGAGTAACAAAACTCATGCGTGTGCGAAGACAAACATAAGACGCTGCGGCAGACAGACGGACGGACACAGAAGACAGGTAAAACACATGTCAGCAGACAGGAGTGTAGTGCTGTGTGTTGGCGGTTTGAGTAAGCTAGTGCAAGGTACTTTTTTAAAATATATGGCATTAAAATTAAAAACAAATACACAGGCATTCTGTTTTGACAGAGTATCTGTTTCCCATACATAATGTAATGTAGCATAGGCAACTCCTTTTGACTATTCATAAGTTTGTGGCGCTGAATACAAGAAACGTAGGCAGCTGATTTTATGAATTGATTTATTGTCTGCTTATGAATATCTCAGCATTTGTAAACTCGGTTGACATCGAGCCGAGGACCCTGCCATATCGAACTTTGTACTCCACTTCTGCTGAGTCAAATAGTTTCTTGGAATATTTACGCTGAATGCATCTTATATGCAACAGGTGAAGTACATAACATAAATCACATATAGTGCAGTCACATGGCATATTCATGCTAAAAAAATTGCTAACAAAAAAAAAACACCCTTTGAAAAACAGAGGCAAGGGCAGACAGCCATTAATGTCGTTACTTACATGCGTTGGCTGCTACACACTCACTTGCAGCATGTATCACCGTCAGCGTCGTTGTCGTTGTCGTCGTTGTCTGTGTGACACTTCAAGTGTGTGTGTGCGTGTGTGTGTTACTTTTTTCACATTGAAAAATGCCTGCAAGTATGCTGCAATTATGATAACATGTGTAAGAGGCAGCAACAAAACAAGTTAATAGTTTTTCGTTTGCAGAAAATGTTTTTAACAGTTTCTTGCCATTGCCTTGGCATGTCTTTCCTTGCCTTGCCTCTCCTCTTCTTTCCCCGCCTTGTCTTGCCTTTGCGTTGGCATTGCTTTGCATTTCCGTTTTGTGCGCCCTCTTTGCTGCAGCACTTACTACTTTTTACTTTTTCTTCTTCCTTTTATATTCGTTCCTTTTTTTTCGGTGTTGATGTTTGTAAATTGCAATTTGTGGCCTTGTTGAGTTTGTGTGTGCATAAGTGTGTGTGTGTGTGCAAATATTTTTGTTTTTGTTTAATTTTTAATGCTTGAAATTTACAAATAAAACTTTGCATAGTTGGCAATTGTTTCCTTTTTTTTTTGTATTCTTTCGTATTTTATGCGTATTTTACTTTTACTATTGTCACAGGCATTTATTGTGTTGCACAGTGTACTGCAGGCGTCTCTGCTGTGTGCTGCATCGGTGGCAGAGTAGCTGAAAAACTTCAGGGCAATTGTTATTAAAAAGCAAAATTCCGCTTGACTTTGCTGTTGTGCACTTTGGCCATAGAAATTTCCATTGTTGCATACTTTTAGGCCTGTCTGCCTGTGTCTCGTTAGGTTTTGGCAATTTCCTCAGCATACTATGCACACAATCAAACAGAAGTAAGAAAAAGTGAGAAAAAAGAAAATGTAACTTCTTGAATGGCTTATTTTGTATTTTGTTGATTTTTCAACATTTTAAGCTAACAAGTGGCCAAGCTTTTGTTGACAGGCGGCTTTTTTCTGTGTTGCCAACTTAAGTGCGCAGGATAAGCTAAACTTAAATGTATTTCTTGCAAACGACATGGGTTGGCCGTACTAAGTAACTTGCTTTGAAATTATCTGTATGTCGACGAGGCGACTGTATTATGCTTTATTTGGGCTAAATTGCTTTTACAAAAATGCTAAAATATTATTGCATACTTTGCGGCTTAGTGACAGCAAAACAATTTCGGTCTGGCTTTATTTTGTGTAACAACATGCTTTTGTTGTTGTATGTGACCAAATTTCATTTAACCGCACAAAATTGCAATAAATATATACTCGCACATAGGGAATTGGTTTATTATCGGACTGCCAGTGAGCTAAACGAAACTTCATTATATAAAGAGCAAGTCAGCATTTAAAACAAGCAAAATTTACTTAAACGACTACAGCACATCTAAGCTGAGTTTATTGTTAAACTTGCACAGGTAAGTTATAGTTCCTCTAACTTTACTATACTTAAGCAGTAACGTTCTCTGAAAGTTTACTTGGACAGACTGTCAGACACTTCAACTATAAGTGGCCAGTCTCTGCAGTACACAATTGACTACGCTGAAGCACAATGTACTCGACATTAATACAATTATCACATGCAAGTTTCAAGTGTCAATTAAGAAATTCTAATTATGCTTATATCTTATAAGCTGAGAGGTGTAACTAATATCCTAATATACTTCAAAGTTTATCGACAAGCATTTGGGGAAAACTGCTGGCAGATTGACTTCAATCACAATTATGTCCGAGAAAGTTGAATCTAAAGACTCTAAACCGAATATTGTGGCCACAATGTTGAAGTAAAATAAACTACAGTTAGAGGAACAAAACTCTGCTTTTCATTTCCTTGGAATTCCGCATCAAACTCAGCATTAATTTGTCCATTAAATCTAACTATTTCCATAGCAGTACTCTTTTAAAGGCAAGGTTAGGTTAGAATACTTAATTGACAATTATCACCTATAGACCTTGAAATGGTACTTGGGAATTATCCGTTCGAACCTTTAAAAGTAAAATAGTGAATTTTTTAGAAGAGGGGATATAATATGCCCTACTTTCAGAATTATAGATAAGCTATATTGGTGCTTTAGAAACTAAGTCAACTTCACAGTACACCTTGTTCCATTGATGGGACAGATAATATAATATGCGTACTGATCTATATATTATATTTTATTTCACTACTGAGCAATGTTCATCTGTATCTATGTGCTAAATCACAAATTCCCAGCAAATATACGGCCTTTTAACAAAAGCTGTACATGCGGGCATCACTCCGACGAACGTAAGGGTCTTGTTCATTGGCGGGTTCGCGCAACATTAATTTATTGCTCACTAAAATGTTTGTTGACTTGAAAAGCTTCAGCCAATATTTGTTTGGCATAAGTTTGCCGTTAGCCATTAGTAATTTCATATTCTAACCGCTAAGCCTTGGCGACGGCTTCTTGGTATTCTCGTTAAGTTTCTGTGCAGCCAAAAATCAACAAAATTAAAATTGACGCCGACTGTCAACATCAGCATCAGCATCGCACAACCGAAAAGTCATGGAGACCTTCATAACTGTCAACACTTGGCATGCCATGGCTTGGCATGTCCCGAGCACTGATGTGTAACAAGTTGGCTAATTGTCAGCGCAGCTCGCTTCGGCTGACATTTTAAGTCGCGTGTTAATCGACGAAAAAAACAAAAAACCAACGAAACCAAACTAAAAAAAAAGCACAGCTACAAAAAACAAATAGATATACACGGCAAAAACAGAAGAAGTGGCTTATGCCGACAGAGAAGTGCCAGAGTTAACAAAAGCAATCCGTTATGTAGGTTACTCTTGACACGGTGAGCAAAGACAATGCCAACAAAAGCCGCAAGTACCTCCTTTAACCTATGCACGAGCATGTGGCTACGCTGCAGTGGTTAGTATGTGTACATTTTACAATGTCAACAGGCGAGGTTCGATACTCAGCACAGCACGGAAAATAGTATAAAGAAAAAAATTCAAAGAATTTTCTACAATCAACACTCGCTAACCCGTTGAGAGCAAATATTTACACAACCAAAAAAAAAAAAAAAAAACAAAATAAAAAAAAAAAGTTGAAAACAAAATAAAAAATATAAAAGACACTCAAAAAATGTCGTTTGAAATCAAAGTGGCACGTACAGTGGCGCACACAATACGTCTAAGCAAGAGAGTGGCGGCCTTGACCTTTTGGCCTTAGTAGATTTTCGTGCTAATACTTTTATTAAGCCCATGTCTCGGCAGCTGGGCTGGTGGTTGGGTGTCTGGTTAGCAACTCAAATAAAAAATTAGGTTAGAGAAATGTAAGCCTGGCATGGCATGATTAACGCTTGACGTAAGTACATATAAGTCATGTAGTTTTTGATCCTTGTCAGAAATTTTATGCAAGAGAAGAATAAACAACAACAATTTTATGTTTAAGATTTTATAGTGGTGAATTTTGGGTTTGAAAGCTTTTTTGCGGGTGTTCATATACTTTTAATTGATAAAGTTTGTAATTCTGTGAAATTTTCTCAACTCACACCTCAAATCTACTGACATCAGAGCAAATAGCTTCATTTTTATAATAAGGTTAGACACTGAGCTGAATATTCGTAGTTAATAAATAAAATATGAGAAGTTAAGCTTATGGCATATATTATGTAGGTTATGAGATTGATTGACATACATTGTTCCAAAGATGTAAAATCTTCTTTGGTTACTAATGGAAATCAGCATGAATTGCTCCAAAAAACTGACACCTCTTTCTTTATAGATGCTGCTGCAGCCAATCACCAGCGCTTTGGACTCCTTTTAGAAATCATTAGAAATGGTTCTGATAAACTGCCAACTTTTCCAAATATAAGGAACTTAATACAGCAGATCTTCTCCAAATAAACCAACATATCTTCTGATATGGTTAAGTTGCACTAAATTTGTTTTGTTCCACACCCGCTCTCATCTTTTCTATCCACATGTATTGTGGTTTTCATATTTTTAACAGACCCACAATGCCAATCTTTATCATTAAGACTTCAAAATCAGTTACCCATTTCTTTTTCATTTGGCACAATTGATTTCAATCTTCTTACTTGTTTACAAAATGTCAGCGCCTAATTTCTCTAAAGACAAGCCTTGAGTGCAGTCGCTTATATGTGTGTATAATATATGCATAGGCAAGTTACGTGGCAATAAAATTTAATAAAAATTTCATTAAAAAAGGCAGTCTATAAACGTAATGGACTTGGATCGTGCTGCAGCTGCGGCAGCCAAATTGTATAACCGATTACCTTATGCCATACACTTATCTATTTAACCCAGCCAGCTGCAGACGATACATCAATTTGCAGACAGCACTTGCCCACGCACTTAAATGCGTAAAATTACTGACGTGTCTGAAGTTGCCCGGCCAACTTAAAGTTTAATAGAGTGCGAGTCGTCTTCGGAGATCTGTGTGGGTAGTTTTAGGCACAACAGGCAGGCAACGCATGCCCTGAGGTGACGCACTAACAATATTTGCTCAAAATAAGGTTTACTTTGAAGTGCGGTTAAGTTGAAAAAAAAAATAAAATAAAATATAAGAAAAAGAGGGAGGAAAAGCTGTGAAAAATTATCTGCCCATTTGGGCTGCATATTTTGAACATAATTTTGCACAACAACGTGTCTACATTAGAAGAAGCGGCAAAGTACCTTTAATAAATATTGCAACAGCGGTGTAGCCCTGGCCATAGACATAGTCAGCGGCATAGTCAACGCTGAAGCACAGAAGCCGAAACGTGTAAAGTCGCACACTCAAGGCGCCAAAGTCCTGCTGTGAATCGTTACTATAAAATACAGATTCAAAAAGTTGGCAAAAACTTCAATAAGCCTAGTTAACGTAAGCACGGGAAGTGAGGGCAGGCAGGCAGGCTGGCAAGAAACACACACACACTCACATACACATACACACGCACGCACAACATGGCCGCTGCTGCTGCTGCTGCTTATAAATCTATTGTTTATGGCATAAGGCAGCGCGGCATGGCCGCACAAAAGAATTTGGCTTGTTATTATTGCTGTTGTTGTTGTTGTGGCTGCTACTGTTTATTTGTTGTTTTTGCTTGCTAAGAACTTTGAACGAGTTTAATTTTCATTAAAGCAGCAGTTAAGTACTACACAAAATTGTTAAAAAAAGAAGCAAAGCCAAATAAATGTATATATATATATATAGGCATACAACAGCAACAAGATTTCCACTTCATCTAAGCTAAGCAGTGCGGCAGGAGCTGTGTGCGAGTGCCAGAGTAGCAACAGCAGCAGCAGCAACAGCAAAGAAGGTAAAAAAAAATGGGAAATTTGTTTTCACTTTAAAGTACATAAGCACTAATGCCAAGAAGAATGAGCGACCAAAGCAAATAACTTTCACAATCATTAGGCACATTCAAAGGATATTAGCCGGCCGCACGCATACACACACACACACACACAAGCATACGCACCCATACAGACACATATGCCAGGGTCTTGGCAGGCAGGCTGTGTGCTTGCTGTTGTTGTTGTTCTTGTTATATGCTGGCTGCTGGCTGCTGCCTGCCAGGCAATAAAACACATGTAAGAACATACGTATGCGTAACGCCTACAACTGCAGCAGCCATGTCACTGCCTAAGAAGAAGAAAAAGAAGAAAAAAAATAACCCAAAAAAGGAAGCAAAAATAAACGTGCAAAAAAAAAAACAGAAAAGCGGCAGAAACAAACCACGCAAGGAAAATTATGAAATATATTACAGTTGCCAAAGTTACAAAATCTCGTCGAAAAGGACGCGTGCAAGGCGTAGAAGTTAAGCTATGTGTGAGAGGTGGGAGCATGGCAGGCAGCAGAGTGGGAGAAGGATGGAGGCAGCGGGCATACAAACAAATTCTAACAAACTCCAGCCAGACAATGGCACAACACAAAAGTTCAACTTTTTGGGCGGATTATGAAAAGCCTACAGAAATTACAAAAAATAACAAAAATAAAAAAAATAAAAAAAACAGTGAAGAGAATAGGAAAAAAAAAACGTGAAAAGTAATACGACGACGACAACAACGACAACGACAACAATGACGATGACTACGACGCTGGCGACAAGGACGACTACGACAACGCTGGCAAAGGTTCTATATGCGTTTTGTGGTCGAGGCTGAAGCTGAGCCTCATACACACACACACATACACAGCTACACACACACGTTTGTAGGCAACGCGTATGCGATGTTTTAGTGGCGCATCTGCGGCAGTGTGGGGGGCCAACGGCGCAGGGGTGCGACAACGATGAAAATCCAAAAACGCAAACTTTTTAAGTGCAGAATTTATAGCATGCGATTTGTCTGTGTGTGCAAGTTTGTATAAGTGGCCACAAGTTCTCTGCTTGTTTTTGTTTTTTTTTTCCTATGTTTGTTGTTTTTGCTGCTCACAAATTCCACTTTTTTTTCATTTTCATTTTATTTGCTGCTGTCGTTTTGTTATTTTTACTTGGCTTGTATTAAGCTTTGCTTATTTTCATTTTGTGTTTTTTTTTTTGGTTTTTTTTTTATTTTTATTTTTTTTATTTTTTTTTTTGTTTTTGTTTTTTGTGATAATATTTTTTGCTCTGTGATTTCTGCTATGTATTTAATGGTTAGCAAAATCAATATGAGTGTATAATGAGTTTATATGAGCGAGCGCGGTTGGCTGTGCGGTGGCATATGAAAAAGTCAACGAAAAGTTATGGCAAATGAGTAATGAGTGCTGATGCCGCCGTTCCCGCCGCTGCTGCTGCTGTTGCCGCTGCTCTCTGCTGCCAGCGCTTGCTGCCGGTGCCGATGCCGGTGCTGTGCTGTGCTGAGCTAATGCCGCTTTTTTTCTTCTTGTTGCTGTTGTTGTTGCTGCTGTAGTAAAAGTTTTACGAGTTTTGCACTCAAATGACTTTTAACAAAAATACAGTTCGGGGTAATGTTGTAGTTTGTCGAGTAGTTCGTCCTTTTTTCTGTGCTTGCTTTCTGCTTTCTGCTCTTTTTTATTTATTTTCTTTTTTTTTCGTTTTTACATGCCAGTTCATGTAATAAAAATTATTAATAAAATATGACATACTTTTAGGCGCTTTAACATTATGCATGTGGCATGGAACGTCGTTGTAGGCAAAATGTTGCCTAAAGGTGCATGAAATTAAATTCGCCTGCTGTTGCACATACATACACGCGGCGGCATTGCAGGGAGGGCTGCCTTGGAATTTATTTGCCTCAAGTTGACATTTATTAGTTTCTTATTTTTGGCACATAATTAAGTTGAGTAGCCAACTTATTAACTGCCCAAGTCGTGCATTTGAAATCAATTTAACTCAACCTAGAGAAAAACGTTTTAATGAGATTGTGTTCTTTGTTATTGTAGCTAAGTAGCAAGGAACCACACAATAGGCTCAGTCGTGAATATGACCGAAGAAGCGGTCTAAGGATATTTTGCCGCTGAATAGTGTAAGGGATTACCTAGTATTGAAGAGCTGAATACCGATAAAGTCCAGAGTAAAGTTGACATTGCAAATCAAGCTTTAAAGAATATTTCTGACTTTTCGTGTTTAGCCAATAAAGCGATTCACGCGAACTGGAAAGGGTACTTAAGATGAGAGTCATAGAGGCATTTCTCCGTCTAACTTGCAGGACCTTTTATGTATTCTGTGCACAATAGAACGTTTTTGGTAAGAAATAGCCACTAGATGGATTTAAACATTCACTTCCAACAGAAGCAGAGGAAAACATATAATGCAATAAAATAAATACGCATATCATCAATTAATTATGCACTATAAACATACCCTGTGCTCTCGCAGTGAATCGAATTATATTTTGTAACTTAATATTAAAGTAACTATTCTCTAATGCAGTCGAATTCTACTCTTCAACAGCAATTTATGAGTCAAATTACTTAATGCTAGAACTGATGTTTATCAAGGCACAGAGCTCTGAGGTGTAATGTGCAATGATGTGTTAAACTAATGTTGCTGCTCCCTCCAAACGGAAGATGGAAACATTGTTGACAAAAGTAACTTACATAAGAATATTTTAAACAATGTTGACAGTAACGCAATTTGGCAAATCCAAACAATGAAATGCAAAACAAAGAAGCTGCTACCTTCTCAAAATCGTAATTATTGTAATCAAAAAACAATAGCGCCAATCGACACACTAAGCGTTGATTAATCCATCTGCTAACGTATTTCGTCTCAGCTACGCGGAAATTTGCAAATGGAGGATGATTTCGCATTTAGCTTAGCAAAGATGACAGCGCCACAGCTTGCCTCGTCAGCAGTAGGTCAATGACCCACTTCGTTTAAATCAATCGATTACTTAGAGGAAGTGAGCATAAATAACAACAACAACCACAAAAACAGCAACAACCCAACAATGTAAACGAGCATTAAAACGCCAGAGAGGAGTATGTGCGGCAGCTTTTAACACCCAAGCATAATAATTAACACGAGCCACTTGCAGATGAACCTTGAAAGCCACCTTGCCGTCAATCAGCTGAACAGCAGATGCCGCATCTGGCATCTTAAATTTGAGCACACAATGGCACGTCGACAGTATAATTTTCATAATAAAATCTACCACGAGTTCAGCTTTAATGCTGACAGCTTCTGTAGCTGAGTAATTTTAGCACAGAGTCATTTAAACAGCGAAGTCTTTGCGAAGTTTGAGTTTCATTGGCATTCCTTAGAGGAAGCATCCGCCTTAAACTACAATATTTAACTAGTTTAGATACAAAGTTGTAGACTGTTCAAAAAGTTAGCGAGAATTTGAAAATCCCCTTCCAAGCCTAGAGATTGCTGGCACAACTCGCATGCGTCTTGAGAGTCTTTCTAAGGATGTTTGGTTATTCTTTCACACTGCGCTCTATACCATGTATATTTACTTTATCGTCACCCTAATATTCTCTTTCCATCCGTAACGTTCCTTAATGTCATACTACTTAACTAAAGATGCGCAGGAGTTATAATTTACACAGTACAGATTGGTACTAACGTCGCCTCACAGTGTGTGTTGAATTAAGTCACTCTTTAACCCCAGAAAACCTCAGCTTTGTTTAAACTTCGCTAGGAGTCGATATGAAGCAAAAGGTCCTGCTTATGATTCGCATACAGTGAATCCCCACATTATACAATATGTATATAGAAATCCGGTGGCTAGGACTGTATATGAAAATGTAGAGAAATGGCATTTCCTTGAAATTAACTCGCCAACTAAAAGGTCAGTTTTATTGTAACAAGATCTTTCATATGGTATCTATAGAAAAGGCATGGAGCATGTCATCTGAGGAATAAAATCCTTCCTCTATTGCTGCGGATCTCGCAGTTGCTCTACTTTAAGCATCAAAGTCTTCTCTGTCAAAGATTGCAGCCCGCTGTCACGCCATGCACTTCTACGGAAGCACCTCTCAGCTGTCAACACATCTGCTAAAAATATTGCGTTGCAGTTGAAAAAATCTTTCAGCGACAACTTTCGAGTAAGCAATTAGCTGTCATGTTTCGTTTTTATTAGCTCACGACATCAGTGGCTAAGAGTCTTAACTTAATGCTACTCCAACGAATAACAGTTAAGACTTTTGTACGTTGCTTGACAAATTGCCGCTCACCGCGCAGCCATGTCAGCATGTCGCGAAACTTGCAACTCGTAACTCTTTAATAATTTAATTACTTACACTTGAGCATTAATTGCGTCAGGCGAAAGTTTTTAACAGCGTGCTGCCTCCCAGGCCAAAGATCAACAACGGGCGTATATATATAAATAAATATTTTTGTTGCAAATTAATTAATTAGTATGAGAGTGGCTTATGTAATTATTATAAACTTAATGTACATGCCGACAGACAGCCTGGCAAAGGGATGAGTCAGAGCGGAGGCGGCGCATGGGTCGGGAGGCAAAGTTAGCGCAGATGAAACCACTTAATTGATTTAAATATGATTGATGAACTTAAGTCGAATACTGACGTACTTGTGTGTGCGTGTGTGTTAATGTGAATGTGTGTGTGTGTGTGTGTGTGTGTATATGTGGGTTATATGCCAGACGTCTGCCAGTCTAGCTGGGTTGCACTTAAGCAAACCAAAAATACATATACAACCACAGGAACAATAACAACAGTAATAATAAAAGGCAACAATACGAAATAAAATGGTATGAAAATAAAAAATAAAAAAAAATAAAAATAATAAAAAATATAAAAGCTAAAAGCGGAAAACAGTAAAAGTGTATCAACTTCAACTCATACAATGCCAAGAAATCACGCAAAAACCACAAATGATTTTTTTTCTACATTTTTTTTATGGCTGGCAGGCAAGCAGCGAAGAGAGAGAGCCACTGTAGCCGACGTGTGTAGTCAGCAGCGTTGGCAGTGCTGGCAGCTGTGCTCATATAGCTACGCCTTTCTTACACACACATACACACACACACACACACACACACACATACATCCATGGCGTGTTGCACGCCGCTGTTGCCTACACTTTTGACGCAGTTTTTACCTTAGCGTGCCTGTGCAGGCAATAAAGCGTGGAAACTTTCCAGTAAGCACAAGCCACAGGCAATGACAGAAACAGCCACGGCATATGGTAACGGCAAACGGCAAACGGCAAATGGCAAAAGCAAAAGTAACAGCAACAACAATAATAGCAATAACAACAATAAGCATATATGGCAAGCATGCGAGAAAATTGCTGATTACATTTGAATCCCAGTCATAACTGTCAGACAGTCGCTCAATGTTAACACATATAAACTTCGCAACAACTCGCACAGAGCCACTCAGCCTCTCGCACTCGCACAACTTCGATCGCCCGCTTGCGCTCATTGTCGCTGGTCGGCTGGCTGGTTTGTTGGTTGGTTGGCTGGCTGGATGGTTGGCTTGGCTGCTTGGTTTGTTGGTCTGTCAAGTCTGTCTGTAGCCGGAAAAGCCGGCTGTCATTATGTCATAAACATATGAGATATTTATACTTAAAATGCGCTCATAATAATGTACATTCGTTCATCGTTCTTCCGTACACGTTCGTTCGTATGCCTGCTCTTTCGCCTGTTCACTGTCAGTGTCATCATAACTTAGCTCTTCGCGCGTTCATTCGAAACTCTCAGTTGTGCTTACTCACACACGCACGCACACATGCATACGCGTTCGTTTGCTCACTCACTTCTCACTTGCTCACTTGCTCACTGGGCCTTTTATGTATGTATCGTATAGACACGGCAATGCTTTACATTATACGCAAGGCTTGTCGTATATAGATTACCTGTCGCATGCTGTTCATTTTTTTCGGTTTTGTTTTTTCGTTTTTTCGCTCTGCCTGTTTGCTATTTGCTGCTCGCTGTTTTTGTTTTTGTTTTTGCTTTTCATTTCAATTTCATTTTAATGCTCGACTGGTGAATGTACTTAAATTTAAATTCACTATTGATGTATACTCGTGGGCAAAATTATTGTTGCAAGCGGTGATCATTTGTTAGGCCGCATGCCATCCCAATGGATTTGTATGTGTGCTGTTGCTTGCTGAACGCACGCATTCGTTTGCCTTTCGTCGCGCCTTGATGAATCGCAACAAGTGAGCGCAGCGCCACATTTTGCGGTGACTGTCATGTGCTTAGGTGGGCGTCAACAACAACAACAATAACAACAACAACAGCAGCAGCAGCAGCAGAAGCATTTTATATTAAAAATTATATGTATATAAAAACATTTCTGTATGGCATGTGCAAAAACAAAAACAATGAATTAAAAATTTATGGCTTAAACAGCGCAGCCCTAAAACATAAATTTCCTTAAATGTTTACGACTTAATAACATTTTTAATTAGCAATAATAAACCAGCACATACTTTTTGAATTATTATTTAAACAAAGAGCAGCTTGAGATATATCTGTATCTGCTGTTTTAAATTAAGGATTTATATTCATGCCCTACAATTGAAGTTGCATTAAATGTAACAACATTTTTATGAAGATACTATAAACCAAAGTGTGAAATCAGCTTTAGGTGGATCAAGTTGGGTTTGCTTTTATTCCGATAACTTCTGCTTTGACCTCAGGTAAAATTATTGACAAGTTTTATAGTCATAATATTTACTTGTAAAGACTTGCAAAAAGACTCTTTAAAATATTCATCAGCAGCCATTCCATATGATATGATATAACAAAATACTAATCGCAACCGCAAAAGCTTAGTAAGATCTTCAAGAGCTCATATTGCTCATACGCCTGAACTTTTTGTAGGTGAACTATCAAGTGAATATATGGTTTTTTGAACTATAACCAGAGCCAAAACAGAAGTTGAAATGACATTGCAAAACATGGAGACAGCAATTCTTGTTTCTACTGACGGGTTACACAGTTAACAGCAAATGCAACTGCATCAGTTGATAGGCAGACAAATGATGATGATTAAGAACTTCGTTTGCTTATTTTGCACAACAGTGTACGGATGTGCGAGCATGAGTACGGCTTTCGCGAATCCGATACAATCCAATTCACTAGCATTTATTTATATTTCTGCGGTTACCAATATTGCGAAAAATTTTGTAATTAAAATTGTTATCTTTTGAAATTGAAGTGTTCGCTCGTTCATTCGTTTATACGTTTCGTTTCGGTTTGAATCGCTTGGCTCATATCACATCGCATATCGTACGTTGTTAGCCCACTCATATTTCAGGCTGGCATGGCTAACGTGCCACGGCGAGCCAAGCGTAACCATGGCCATGTATGCCCGCAATACAATACCAAATAGTTCGCCATGAGGTGCACACATATCAATGCTATGATGATGATGCGTTGCCAGTCGTCATCGTCAACATCCAACCAATGAGAAAAAAACAAAAAAAAAAAAATAAAAACAAAAATTCTAAAAAACACTCAACGCATCGAGTCGAGCATTCAACAAAATGTATTTAGGATTCTTCGTTGTTATTTGTTATCTGTTCTCATCGTTGGCAACGTTGTTGTTTTATCATGTTATTGTAACTTGTTGTTGTTTGTTGTTGTTGCTGTTTGGCTATGAGTTAATCCCCAAATTCAATTTATGTGCGTTATATATATTTTTGTGAAAATTGACAGTAATAAATCCTATTGCAAAGCTTTAAACTATGTATGAAGGTTACACACACACACACATACACACACACACACACAAACACACAAATACCGTTTATCGTTTACCGAGTACCCGGTACCGCACGTAAGGCGTTTTATGTCAATCAATTAATGTAAGTCGATCTGAGCACTTTGCGCTGAGTGCAATCAACTAGAAAACATTTTCAAGTGAAATATTAACGAATAGAATTTCATTAAAACTCTGAAGGCAGCAAACAATGTTTACCTAGCCAAATACAATTGATTTCGTAAACACACACGCACTCACACAAAGTGTGTGTGTCTATGGATGGCAAGCCCAATTGTCTGTATGCGTTACTCCTTGAATGGTTTTGCATTATTTAGTAGACATAACGTACGACAAAGGCCAACGATCCCGAGTTGTTGAGGTCTAGAGTGACTTCAGTTATTAATAATTTAACTTTGCCATTGACTGCATACAATCTTCAAAACTTCTATTATTTGTTACTCCTTCTGCATCGTTCATTTACATTTACATTGTGGCCTTACAATTTACGAATTGTTATAGCATATACATTATGCTTTATAATTTATCAAATTAAAATTGTACCCACGACTTACCCTACTTTTTATTATTTTTTCTATAATAAACTTCTTGTATTTGCTAACAGTGAAGCGCTGCTCATTTTTTCTTAAAGAAAGGCTTCACTTAATGTACCTATTGTCGGTTCACCCAAAACATTATTAGTAAGGATCTGTCTATTTTCAAAGGAGGCTTTCTAGATCAAGCTATTCTATACAATCCACTTATCTATTAAAATAATTACTTTCATCCAGAGTTTGAAGAGCCCCATTGGTTTTATTTTAACATTGCTGACAGTTCACTAGTGTTCATCGCTTTAGCTAGCTCTTTGAGGTGCAGGCAGCTTTAATATCGCTTTGAATAATCAACTACAGCACATAGCACTTCACATGCTGGCTTACACGGTATTTCATGTCTCCAACATCTCGTGCCAGTCCTTGTTTGCAAATGCCTCACGAGCCGCTCACAAAGCATTTCGATACTTGCCAATATGAACCTATAAAACGTATCTCATATACTAAATCTACGCTTATCGTTTGTATGCATATAACGCGCAGCATGAGAACTCAGCTAAGTGTGTCCCGAACAAATAAACCAATTTTTAACTGTCTGCTTAAGCCCGAAACGAAACCGTATGTGTTAATATTCTATTAGCAAGCACACACACAGCCACACCTACACATATGCACACACATGTCAAATTTTCAATCAGCATGCAAACGCCAAAATAGAAAATCAGCTAACGGCAGCGACAGGAACAGCAACAGCAACAGAACAGAATCTAAGCCACAATTAAAATTTCAACACATCAACAGCTTTTTAAACCAAATACCAAAACCAAACACTTGCATAGTGAGGCAAAAACAACAACAACAACAACAATGGCAACGGCAACAAAAGCCAACAAAAACAAAAAAAAAAAAAAAAACAATAAATAAAATAAAGGGAAAAAGGCAAAAAGGGCAAAATGCAAAGGAAAAATAAGGAAAAAAGAGTAAAATGTAAAATAATGTTAAATAATAGAAATGGAAACCATGCCAAGCATAACTAACCGAATGTAACTCAACTTGAACTATTTTAACAGCCATTTGTATGGCATGTCGTCGACAATTGTTGTTGTTGTTGTTGTTGCTTTTGTCGATGTTTCTATTGTTTTTGTTGTTATGCTAACCGATTGCCGGTTGTTGGTGGCTCTTTGCTCGTTGCTGGTTGCTGGCGGCTGGTGGCTGTTTGTTGCCAGTTGCCAGTTGCCAGTTGCCAGTTGCCAGTTGCTTGCCGGTACATTGTCTTTTGTCGCAATGCCAATAAGCATATGCAAAAGTTTTCACACAAAGTGACGGGCGCAGTAAAAAGTATGTCGTAACGCTGCAGCGTTTTCTATCTGTGTGAGTGTGAGTGTGTGTGTGCATGTGTAAGTGTGTATTAGATAAAATGCCATGAGATAGCTACACACACACATAGACGCCAATGTACGACGTGTAGATGATAGTGCGAGGTGTGTATGCACGTACTACATAGTAAATGTTGTCTGTGCGACATGGGGTGAAAAGACGCGGGGGTGCGGCGTGTTGAGTGCGTGCTCTTTGCTTATTGCTGTTGAAGTGTTTTCGTGTGTTTGTGTGTGTGTATGTGTGTGTGTGTGTGCATATCGCATGCCATAAATCACATTTAAGTATTTAACAGCTTTATACAAAAGTGAAACACGCCTACTGCAATAAAACAAACGATGGCACGGAAGGGGAGGCAACGCCAAGCAATGTAAGTAGTAAGTAAAAACGTTTAGCAGAGTTTTAGGCAAACAGAGATACATTTTAGCGCAAAACTTGCTATTGTACATATGCAAAAAGACCGGCAACAAAAACAATAACAACAACAACACCGAAAATAAAGTAAAAATAAAATAAAGAGCAAAAAAAAAAAGAAAAAAAAAATGAGCAACATGAAACGAGAAACGTGAAACACGAAGCGAAAACAGGCGAACATTATCTAATATCTAAAAACATTTTTAATCAAAATTCCGCAAAGACATGACGGCAAGCAGTAGCAGCAGCAACAGCAGCAGAGCAGCAACAGAGCCAACTAAAAGCAATGAGCGTTTGGCTAAAATAAACTGTGGGTGTGGCAAGCTTTTTGCCAAAAAACAAGCACACAACACCAAGAGAAAAACAAAAAAAGAAGAAAGTAGAAAATATATATTTCTGAAAAAAAAAAAAAAAACAAAACAACAAAAATAGACACACACATATATTAAGCGGCAGCCAAGGCAAGCAAAGCGTAGCAGCAGCACAAGTTCTGTGGCAAGTCGAAGTTAGAAGGCAGCAAAAAACGTGACGCCACGCAACTTCGTAGTACGAAATGTAGGAGCAGCCAAGTCAAGTCAAGTTGAGTCAAGCCAAGCCAAGCCATGGCAAACCAAGGCAGTCAGCAAGTTGTAACACGAAATCCTTAAGACATACAGCGCGCCAGTGCTAAGCCAAGCCAAGCCAAGCCAAGCCAAGCCAAGGCATGCAAAGCCACACCATGCCATGCCACGCGTAGCCAACGGCAGCAAGGCGTGTGCGCGTATTTAATTTTTAAAGTAAATAGCAACAACTGGCAGTGGCACTCACACACTCGCACACACACACACACACACACATAAACAAACATACTCAATGACAGTCCCTATCTTAAACCAAAGCTAACCCACACACCTTCTGCAATGCCATTCTCATGCCATACCCTAACCCAATCTAACCCTACTCCAACACCAACCCCAACCCCCATTCCTTTTGCAATCCCGGCCCCATTCCATGCCCCAAACCATTGCCAACCTGTTTGCAAAACTTTCGCTGCAAATTATTTAATGCCAAACACTTTTGCTAAACTTTAAACATAAAACGTTGCCTCGCACTCGCATCTAGAGCTCAGCAGACGTATCGAGTATCCATTGTCGCACCGTTGCCACATCGCAGTAAACGCCAGGATAGCCCTCAAACGCGCAACCGTTGCCCCAGGACACAATGCCCACGAGTTGGTTATTCGCCACCAGTGGCCCACCGGAGTCTCCCTGGCAGGCGTCCTTCTTCGTGCCGTCCGGTCCCTTCGCACAAACCATGGTCTCGCGTACACTTTCGCCATATTTGTATGCGCCGGATGCGCAATCCTGCTGCTGCACGATGTCCAACTCAACCTCGAGTAGCTGTTGCGTGGATGCACAGAACAAGAAGCAAGTGGTGCCCCAGCCGGTGACCACAGCTGGCGTGCCCGTGGCCGGCGACTCCTTGGCCAACTCAATGTAACGCACCTTGGCTGTCTGGCGCACTGGCGAGGCCAGTTTCACGATGCCCACATCGTAGAGCTTCTTGACGCCTTCGTACTCCGCATGAGCGGCAATGGCTCGCACTGCAATCAGTTCGCCGCCGCTGCTGCGTAGGGTGGAGCCCAGGCGTACCAACAGCTCATGCGCTTTGTAGGTCTGCAGGCAATGTGCGGCGGTGACCACTGTGTCGGCATTGATGAGACTGCCGCCACAGTAGTGTGCGCCGTTGAGCCTCTGTATAGAGACCTGATAGGGATGCTGCTCGATTTCGGTGTCCTGGCCGTTCACTATGCGTCCAAAGGGAAACTCCTCATCCAACATGCTATTGATTGGACTGCTCTGGGCGAGCATGACCAAGACACTAAGGAGCACCAATACTTGCCGATACATTTTCTCTTTGCTACTTTGCTGCTGCTTACGGAATACTAAGATAATTTGCAATTCCACGGCGTAGTTTTATAGCGCAAAACCCACTTGCTGACGTCATCTTCGGTCTAGAATTAGACCTATCTACACACCAACTAAGACAGCTTAATAAATTAAATATGACAAAGGCTCTCAACTGACCTAAGCCAGTTCGCCTATTTTTAACATTATCTAATTAGTCCAAGACAGCTCATAAATTTATACTTCATGGTATAGTAAATTTTATGCTGGTCAGAATTTCCAGTTGAATCAGTTATTATTACTGTCTGTTGAAAGCTTCAACAATTCTGATATGGTAAGGTCAACAAAGTAATCAAACGAAACCTCAATGTAATTAATGACTGCCTATACGGGAAAGCGATAAGACTTTCAAATACCATATGGTAGTAGAAAAACTGACACCGCGTCAGTTACTTCTGTAAGTCGTGTAAATAAACTGGCTAGTCTAAAAAGGGGGCTAGTAAGGTACCTACGAGTACAGTCTGGGCAGAAGTTTTAATTAGATATTAAGAATTTCACTCAAAAGCAGACACCGCCACTGGCAAAACAAATCAAAAGTCTACTTCTGAGGCATATTCCAAGTTTCAGCAATACTCCAATCTACTTTACTCGGCATCTACTGGCACCCTGCAATACCAAAATGAAGTAGTTGGCGGGTTAACAGAAATTACCACAACCAACAACTGTGAACTATTTATCGTAAAAAATCAGTAAGAATCCTTTTTGCTTTAAAATTATTCCGATATACAAAGGCAACTTGCTTAATGTTAAACTATTTAATTTAATGCAATGCGGTGTCGCATGCAATATTAAATATATTGTATTAAGCTGCTTTGCTATTTGGCCTGTGTGCTACTTTACTAATCAGTTTATCTATTTTTAATTATATTAACCACACAGCCGATATACGATTTGCAAGTATGCGGCCGAGTCCAGCCCATGCATGTATGGTATGTACAAGCGACTAAATCGACAACGCATGTCAGCTGTCAATAAGTTTGGACAACATTCACACGTAATCTTTAATCAATTAATTGCGCTTATTAACAAGCTTATTTAGCTGATTATATTATCGAACCAAACACTACACTACACTGCCCTGCACAGTAGCAGGCGCAGGCACATTCACAGCCATGCTCAATTACATGCGCGTGGCATAGAGTTGTTCGTTCGTCCCGAAAAAGAAAACAAATCAAAGAAAAAGGAAAAGGAAAAAAATAGAGACAACCGTTTACATTCTTATCATGCCTGCGTACAAGCTGACAAGTAAAAACTATGCCGCACACATGTCAATTACACGACAACGTTGACGACGGCGACGCTGACGCTGACGCTGGCGCTGACGCTGGCGCTGGCGCTGGCGCAGACGACGACAACGGCAAAGACGCAGACTAGGCAAGACACGTCTAACTAAGCGCAAACAACATGTCCAATGTCAATCATAATTTTTGGATAACAGCGCAAAGTAAACGAACAGCAGCAGCGGCAGCAGGAGGAGAGAAAGAGAGCGGAAGCGCGAGAGCACATCGAAACGCACATAAGCATGTGTTTTGATTGCTCGCACGTCGCGCGTAGGTGCGAGTTAACATATGGATTTCACTTTTAATTTAGTGCCAGTGTGACCAAGTCAATGCTGACAGCAAGTCAGCAGACTCCGCTTGGCCGCATTTGTGACGCTGTCGAAAGTTGTTGATATCTATTACAACAGATTTGTAGCTGCACGCTAAACTTGCTAACGACTTGCAGGACTCGAAATGTTTGCTTCAAAAGCAAAGAAGGCGAGCGGTCAAGCTCGGTCCAAACAAAAAAAAAAAAAATTACAAGAAAATTTAGGCAAAACTTAGCTGCACACTTTGAGCAGCAGCCAAGCAGAAGAGAAAAAAAAGAATAGGGGAATAGTGCAAAAGTGCAAAAAATGCTAAACTTCAATAAACTAACTGTGGTACGTATAACAAAATACCAAAACCACTGCCAGCAGGCGAGCGCACGCCGTAAAGTGTGCTCCATATATCACATATACACATATGCATACATGCATGCAGTGGCACGTTCGCGTATGTGAGAAAGAGGCGGCAGCATTCTGCCTAGTACTGTTGCGTCTGCTTACTCTTCTGCGTCTGCTTCTACTTCTGCTTATTGCTGTTCTTGTTGCTGTAGTCGTATACATGACATGACAGTTGACTATACTTCTTATACACACACACACACACACGCACGCACACACACACACACACACACACGCACACACACACACACACCCATAGACCTACAGACACATGCACAAACGCAACTTAAGCATAGCCGAAAACGCGTCTAGTCAGTCGTCTTCGGTTGAGATGCGCCGAGTTGAGTTGAGTTGAAAAAATCTTCAGCGCGGCCATAGCGCCTTGACTCCTACATTGGAGCGCCGCACAGCTAAACTCAGCTGCTTGGCTGGTTTTGCGCTTGCCTTGCTTTAGCTTGTCTTGGCTTGCTTCTGCTGCTGCTGCTGCCTCCGCTGCCCCTGTGGCTGCATGCATGCTTGATGCGCGCACAAAGCACGTTCGACTCAGTTAAGAGTTGGATTTCTTATGCTTTGCTTTTATTTATTTTTTCTTTTTTTTTTCTTTGTTTTTATACTTTTTGTAGTTTGTTGTTTTTACTGGCATTGCCTTGCCGCTGCTACACTTTTTGTTGTATATCAAAGAAAAACTACAAACACTTATCTTAGTGACAAATAGAAAAAATACCAGCAGCAGAGCCAAAGCAGGAGTAGGAGAACGAAACACAGGCAAATATATATACATATATAAAAAGAAAATCGCATTGAAAGAAAAATGTCTGTGAGTAGATTAAAAAAAAAAGTGAAAAAAAAGTATAAGAAAAATGTGCAAAATACGTAAAGCACAAGCAGAAGCAGCAGCAGGAGCAGCAGCGTTTGGCATATGAAAAAATCAAAAAAGCTGAAAATAAAATAAAAGCAAATAAAAGAGAGAGGGAGAGAGAGAAAAAGAAATATAAAAGGCCTGCACGCGCCTGAGACAAGTCGCGCACAGGCGGAAGTTTTGCGCGTTGGCATAAAATAAAAGAGCAGTAATAATAACGGCACGACATGGGTTTACATATGCCGCCGATTTCTTTTTTGTCGTCTGCCATGGCACAGCAGCCATCATCAACTATACACAATGCCATGCAGCGACAGCAGCAGCAGCAGCATCGGCATCATCGTCAGCGTCTTGGCCGAGTATCAAAAGCAAAGCAAATCCAAGCAAAGCAAAGCAAACCATGCCATGCCATGCCATGTCATAGCGTACTATAGCCAACACATATATATACATACATGCTGTCATGCATCGCATATAGCATACAACTCCCACTGAAGACGTTTTTCTGCTCTCTGCGCAGTCAAAACGATGGCTTATATTTTATACGCATACAAAACTATATGCGAGGATGGTTACTGCAGTATTCGATCTAATAATGCAAATATAAAAAATTATGTATTTTTTCTCAACACAGACTTCTTTTGGCTTCAGATATCTTTTTTTCAAGTATTGTGTCATAGCTTCGATACACTTAATTAAAATAATCTCCAATCTCCGTCCAATCTCATGATTCGGAAATCTCTTAGCAATATGCAAGTTTTTTTTTTTAAATTAGGAACATCCGAGGAGCAACTGTTACTTCGTACGCTTACAAATTACCTGCTCGATTCAGGGTTACCAGTTTCATGAGGAATCAATGTTAGATTTTTAATAACAGATATCGCTACTGATTCTTGGCATTAGCTTGTACAAAACTTTTCCACTTCTTACTGGCCTAGCGTATAAGCTACCATTAAGAAAAGTTTCATGAACTTGAATGGCTACAGATTTGTAATTGTTTAGATTTCTGACATGGTACCCTCGTATGTTTAAACTTATTACCCTTTATTTTATTGTTGTAATTGAAGTAACAGATACCCAGGCCATACAATCATTCTGCTTTTTTATCTTGCGTGAAACCTTTCATCTATTTATACTCTTCAAATATTTGTGTCCTGAATTTGAATCGGACATTATTGAGACTCCCCTCGCACATGCAGTGTGTACAGTGCTGCCTGCGTCTTACTGCCGCGTTACAGCCGTTTTCATTTTGACCTGACCCTAAATACACAGCCTCAGTTCCGCATTGGCTATGTTGCCTTGCTTTTCGTCAGCGTCTTGAAGTCGCTTGCACACACGAACACGCACACACCCACACGCAATCGCATACACACACATAACTGCTGACTGACTGCACTTTGTCTCGTGGCTTTTTTATGCTTTTGACTTGTTATTAATATTTTGAAAAATGTCTTAGGTAATGGTTCTAGGCTGTAATATGTTTGCTGCTGTCTTGTCTATGCGTGGGCGAGTGTCTTGTATGTGGATTTGTTTTTTGTTTTTCTCCGACTTCTTTCTCCTTTTCCTTCTTTTTTTATTGTGTGCTTTGCATGCTTTGAGCACAATGCAGACCATGTACATACGTGGCTTTGGGATGGGTTTGGGGTTTGGCTTCGGCTTTTTGTTGCTCTGCTAAGGCGGTTATTATTTATTAACAAGGATGCTTATTAGACAAGCAGATATTAAGGCATGTCTTAAGTTGCGCATTATACTAATACAAAGCGGTTATGCTTTTTTATTAAAAAAAAAAAAAAAAACCTAAGAAGAAGAACAAGAAAACCGAAGAAAAACCCATGCATAAATCTTGCGCTTAAGCATGTAAGGTCCACAAAAGTCAAGCGTAGACTTTTTAGCATTCTCAACTGTCAAAGACACCAATTCTGATGCCTTTGCTTGCTTACCATACAGCTGCGCGTGTTATAATAAGTAAAGCAGCAACAACAGCAACAACAATAGTAACAACATTTCCATGCATAGTCGTCTACACATCAACGCCAGGCCTAGGCTTGTCAACGTTCATGTGCGCCAGGAAGTAGCAAAAATAAAGAAACGGGCCCTGCTGCACACACATACACACACTCACACACATACTTGGCTAACAGCAGACACAGCGTCAAATATTTTTGTAAGTAAGCCTTTCATGCGATGGCAGCTAAGCCAGACAAATTGCACGTTGCATGTCTTTTATTTTACCTAGCTGCGGGACACATCTATTTCGCGTAATGACTTTACAGTCAGCCACCCACGTTGCGCTTCATTTGCTTGCCATAATGAAGAAAATCACCATGCCATGCCTTGCCAAGCATTGTACGTACTCCTGCTCATCAACGGCGCAGCTGTGGCCACAATTTACCCCTTGTAGCTTTCACATACACACAAAGAACACGACTCAGTCAAACTTAGCAATGCATCCTTCGCGGTTTTTAACTGCGACATGCTAAGCACTTGCTTGTGTGTCTGCTAACGGTTTAACAAGCCCGAATGCCGTTACTTAGTTATTTTTCACAGGGGATACATTATTAAAAACATAAAATTAAAATCGGAAATTATTAGAACAGACACGTGTCTATTATTAAAACTGCCAAGGAGCCTACATGTGCTGCAAATAAAGAAACATTACATAGGCAGAGCTAAGAAGCTATTAGGAAACTGTAAAACGCTAATCCCAGCGAGGTAAGCTCCATTCCTAGACATTCACGTACTTCTGTGCTAAATGAAGCTGAAAGAAAAAAATACCAAAATACCCGTCAGGTAACAGTCCAAACGTATCCCTTTGTCTGTCAAGCATTTGCTTATGAGAGGAAGTTTTGCTTAATATCAAGGAAATAAATTCATTCAAGTCTTCTCCTAGGGATATTCGCTTTTAATAGACACAAATGACTTATGAGTTGCCTTCTCCAATTGGAAATGGTTTCTTAGTATTCACTTTAACTTTGTTTGAGATCTTGGTGTCAGATTTTACCAATTTAATTTTAATTAACCGACAATGCAAAACTTTCCGCTTTTCCAGCTTATCTTCGTAAATTTTTTAGACCACACGCGTAGTTGGCAGTAGAATAAGAAAAAACAAAAGCAATCCACTTCTGAGAATTATTCCGATTAAAACCGATAAGAATGTCATTAATGAATCTTAATTCTTAAGCGTAAGTGTCGATATGTCGTTACTGGTAATAGAAAATTCATTCATTGAAGTTTCTGCTACCTGCGCGACTAAACTACTTTAAAGAAGAGAAGGGCGCAGATTTGGTTAGTAGTGGTTACAAATTCAAGCGTCAATCTGCTGTTATCAGTACACATGCAAACTGCTGTCTACGACGAAAGACGGAGATATTGAAGCTCTTCAAATTATATTATGAATAGCTTTGCTTTCTTGCTATGCTGATATCAGCGAATTCCCAAAATGTCGCAAAAACTGATGAAAGATTAATGTGAATTTAATATTTCTGGCAATAATATTAGCTGGCAAACATTCTTCAGAAGCAGCTGTGAGCTGTGAGTATTGATTGGCCATGTTGCGTCAAAGATGAAGAATTCATTGTTACAAAAAGAGAGGCCAAAACCCCCAAAAAGAAGAAAAAAAAAAAACACAAGTGCAACACTTAAGATTAAGACACGAGCCTATCAGCGCTACATTATCACTTTAGTTTAGGGTATATAAGCTAACTTGGAGCAACGTCAGTCAGTACTTTAACATGGTTCGCTTACTGCTCACATTCGCGGCTGTCGTCGCCTGCGCTTATGCAGGCACACTGCCAGAAACGGATGAATTTCCATTCGGACGTATTGTCAACGGCGAGCAGACGACCATAGAGCAGCATCCCTACCAGGTGTCCTTGCAGACGCTGAGCAACTCGCACTTCTGTGGCGGCAGCATCATCAACTCGGATACGATTGTGACGGCAGCGCATTGCATGCAGAAGTACAAGTCGCATGAGTTCCAAGTGCGTCTAGGCAGTACCTACCGCAGCAAGGATGGCGAAGTGGTCGCCGTGCGCGCATTCCGCAATCACGAGCACTACGACAAGGACTCGCAGTCCTTCGATGTCTCTGTGATTAAGCTAGCCACGCCGGTGCGCCAGAGCAGCAAGATACGCTACATTAATTTGGCCAGACGCACACCCAGAACCGGCACACCGGCTGTGGTCACTGGCTGGGGCGCTACATGCTTCATGCTGTGCTCATCACCGAATCATTTAATGGAAGTCGGTGTGGACATTGTCGACCGTGAGACCTGCGCCAGTGACTATAAGTACAAGGACGAGAAGATTGGCGAGTCGATGGTCTGCGCTTGGGGCGTGAAGAAGGATGCCTGCCAGGGTGACTCCGGCGGTCCACTGGTCGCCGAAAATGAACTTGTGGGCATTGTCTCATGGGGCAACTACTGCGCCAGTGCCAGCTATCCGGGTGTTTATTGCGATGTGCCATCGGTGCGCGATTGGATACTCAAGACTGCCGATGAATTGTAAAGTGTTGAGTGCCGCGTTGGGGGTTTGGGCTGGCATAAAAAAACTGCATAAATCTTTCGCTTTTAATAAATTGTTTTAATATAACATAAAAACCAAAAACAGAGAAAAAAAAGAAAAAAGAAAATCAATTTTTAAGATGGTCACATTGTGGCTACGTCGTGACTGCGTCTGGTTTAATGAAGCAGGCAAGCGGGTCTGCACACGTTGCCTGTCTGTCTGCCTGCTTACGCAAGTCTTGACGCTGTGCAGTCGATGTACTTCAGTCAACGCACTTGTCTGGTAATAAAAAAGGAAATTTAATAAATATTTTGGGTACTTTTTTTTTTATATGATTTTGCATGCGGCATGCCAAGGCAGCAAAGACAGACACTGGCTGCCAGTCAGGCGGACGAAAGACAGGCAGGCAGGAAGAGAGATATGCAGAAGCGGGATGCAAACCACCTGTTTCAATACACCCTACACTACTCATCACACACACACACACACACACACCAACACAGTGCTGAGTCCGTTCCTGGGTCCCCGGCTGCCCTTCGCTTGTCTGCACTGTGCTGCGTGCTTTAGCGCACAGTAAATAATGTAATAATCTGCTTTGGCTCTGACGCTGGCATTGGCACTTCCACTGACTGACTGCCTGTTGGCCCTGTTGCCATGTCCCCTGGCGCGCCCAAAAGTATGCCACATAAACCAAATTTATGCACGAAATTCAATTATGCTTAAAATGTGGTTAATAGGCAGCAACTGTAGCCGCCACCAGCTCCTCCGCCAGCAGCCAAGCGACGGCAACTCCCAGCAGCAGGTTCGCGTACAGCCATGGCGCCATCAACGCCTCGCCGTCACTCTTTCGCTTGCTCATACCCTCTCTCTCTCGCTCAGGCTCTCCTTCTCGTTTTCACTAATGCTTTAGTGAATGCCCCTCAATAACACACCGACAGCGTAGCTATATCCATTGGGAAATGTCTGCCGCCACGTTCAAGTGTACATTACAGAAATTTATTAAATAATATTACAATATATTCGGCTCGTTAATGTGTATGCGATGTGTGTATATATTATTAAATTAGTTATCGTTATATTATTATTTAATAAAATAAAATCTTTTTTTTTTTTTTTTGTTCATTTTATTGCTTTTTGTTTTGTTAACCTGTCTGCCTCCCAACTCTGTTCTGAGTCTGTCTGTGTGATTGCACTGTAATCCCTGTTTCTTTTTTTTGTTTTTAATGGCCAAGCATATTTTGCCTTTAAAGCTACTTAAATAATAATCACATTTAGTAAACATTTCGCCGCATTTTACAACCTGTGTCACTTTAAAGTTTACGTCGAGGGCAGTTTGTGAGTTTACTTAGAATAGGCACGGGATCGGCTGCGATCTGAGAGTGAGTATAAGTATAGCATCCTTTCTTACAGCTACGTTAAATCTGCCTTTATTCTAAGATACCAACAATAAAATTTATGTACTACACCTTAAGGATGTCGAGGATGGTAAAATTATCTCCATTCCCGATAATTCCTTGAATGGAAGCATATCGATTACAGTAGAAGTATATCTCTAGTGACTATTATTCCTTTCCCAGTACGTTGGATGGTTCACTTTGCCGAGCTCTGTCCCTGTTTTCTCATCAAAATTCTAATTTAATAATTTTCCTCACCTGATAATATAAAGAAACAAATCACTGAACTCACTCAATGCCTATAATTATTTACGCCTTTCGCGTGATATCTTTCATTAAATTAAAAAAAAAAAACGTATTTGCTTATCGTTTAAACGTTTTATTTAAAAGTAAAATAATAACAACAGCAATTTTGCTGATTAAGAAATTAAAAAAGTCTCTTCGTTTATGGCAAATCAGCAAATTAAATTTTTGACTGTGGCATGCACATCAACAACAAACCGATTAATAAATATTCAAATTCAGGTGCTTGTTTCGCTTCATTGCTGGAAACTCATCAGTATGATCATATGATTCTTTGAAATTTTTACCCTCGACCAACTCAAGAATTATATCTAAGTCCATATAGAAGAATAACCTAATGCATATTCTAGCCAAACATGTCTTGTACATTATTAAAGAAATTTTTTCTTATCGTATATTTAATTTGTCTTAAATGGCAAGTCTATTTCATTTGCCTTTCATTAAGACATTTAGAGAATAACACAATTGCCGCAGGCCACTTTGACTTCAGGCAGCAAGGCAATTTAATTAATCTAACTGACTTATGATGAAACCAATCGAATGTAGCACCTTACGAGATACTTTAACCGCAGACTCCTTTGCCTTGCGTTGCGTTGCGTTGCGTTGTCTAAGCACGCGCGCCGCCCAATCAGCGTTGCAGACAGCTGAAATTTATGCAGCAGCAGGCGGCACAGGCAGCAGCGACTTAATATGCTGATCAGTGAAAGTGCGTTTAGCGTTGCCGCAAACAATTGAATTAATTAAAAATGCTCTACGCACAGAAGGCACTTAACGCATGCGTTACATTTTTACATACTCGTACACAATATTAGCAGCAAGAAGCAGTTGAGGGAGTCACTCGTTCTTAAGCGAACATTTAGCGCCAAACAGTTAGCTTACGCGTATTTTTATGCCACATAGTTCTTATTATAAGCGTAGAGGCAGTGAACACAGAATTGAATATACCATCAACGCCGCAAAATGTGCACAATTTAATGCCAGTAAAAACACAAAAAAAAAAGAAAACCGAAGCAAAGTAGCAAAAAAAGGTGAAAGCATCAGCATAACAACACAAACGCCCCTCGCAGGCGTATGCAGGCAATAGTAAGGTACGTTATATAGTAAGTAAAAGTTCATTGCCAGCTTTTAGGCAACGCCAGCATAAGTTCACTTTCGCCTTTAAGCCATATGCCGTGTACCGTGTTGCCGTGTCGAGCCAACGAAAGCAAAACAAAACGAAACGTAACCAAAAAAAAAACAGAAACACCAACAACAGCGTAAAACAAATAAAAGCCAAAAACCAACAAAAAATATAAAAATGTATATACAACAGTATAGCGGCGTATAACAGAGCAGAGTGAGTGAAGCAGTTAAAAGAGACGCAAAAACAGCAGAACATCAACTTTTTATTAGCTAAAAAATAAACAGAAGCTGAAACAGCAGCAGAAGCGGAGTTAGCAGCAGCAGCAGCAGCAGCCGCAGTCGAGCGTATGGCAACTGCAGAGCTTGGCATTGGCATTGGCAGCGCGCTGAAAGCAAACGACTAAGTAAGTCTCCTGTTGTTGTTGTTGTTGTTTCTGTTGTTGCTGTTGGTAAGTCACAGCATAAGTGCTACGGCTACGACTGCGGGTGCGTCGCTTCGTTCGACGCTCCACTCCAGTTCGTACCGTTGTTAGACAGCAGCGCATAATGGCGGCAAGAGTTAAGTTAACAAATATTTACAACGCGGTTGTTGTTACGGCAAACGACTTTGCGACTCAGATGTAGTTGATTGGCGTTCGCGTTGGAGTGGGACGAGCATAGCGACTGCAACTGAGACTAAGTCAATGGCTTGCTTGCTTTGCTGTCCCTCTGTTTCTCCGTCTGTCTGTCTGTAGACTTGCTGTTGACTTGCCAGTCTTACCACTTTAGCTCTGCAGTGCCTTGTGCTCATGCGGCCTGAAAGTATACAACGCGCGACTTAATAAATCTTATTAAAGTGCGCGCGCGGCTGTAAAATATACAATTTTATTTTTATTTGCTTGCTTGCGTTTGAATTTATGCCAAAAACAAAAAAAAAATAAATATATATATATATGTATATTGTATATATAAAATAAGCGGCGTCAAAAAAAGTTGCAAAAACGTACGCAAGACGTACGCTTTGTCTACCTTTTGGCTTATATTTATTACTTGTATACACAGTTTCGTTTGCCGTTCTGTTTCTGCAATTTTTTTCTGTTTCTTTGCTGCTGCTTTTTTCTTATTGGATTTTTGTTCATATTGTTTTTTTACCGATGCCGTTGCCTACTTTGCTGCGCTGCTAAGCGGCTTGCTGCTGCTTGGCCGTTTCGCTGTTTACTCTATCAACAGCAAAGTTTCACGCTGTTTTTTGTCTTCGGCTCGTAGCGTTTTGTTCACTTGCTTGCTGCGGCGGCTCTGACTGTTTCTTCTTCTTTTTCACGCCAATTTTCTTTTTGGTTGCGGTGGTTACTTTTTTTCTTTCTGTTTTTATTACGTGTATTTCACTTTTTCTGTGTTATTTATTTTTGTTTTTTTTTTTTTTTTTGTTTTCTTCTTCTGTGCTGCATGTTGCGGCATCTCGTCTGCCGCACATAAATTTGCGGTCTTAATTCAGTTTAGTGCCTTTATTTCTTGATTCTTTTTCTTTTTTTTTTTCCATTGTCTTTATTGTTGTTGTTGTTACTGTTGATTTTGTTTGCCGTTGTGCTGCTGCGTTGTTGTGTGCTGACCAACAGCCGTTGCAACAAAAAGAAAAACGGTAGGCAAGCAAGCATGGCAAATTGGCTGCGAACACAAAATAGCAAAAAAACACAACAATAACAACAACAACAACAACTGAAAACAAATAGCAAAAAATATACACACAGGCACTGGTACGTACTGACAGACAGACAGACATACAGACAGACAGACAGACAGACAGTGAGACAGACGTACAGGCTTATGTACATAGTTGGCGAAAAGCAAAAATAATCGTCTCGAAAATTAGCACTAAGCCGTAAGACATTGTTCGCATCGACAAAAAAGCAAATTATCGAATTAGCTTCAGTTTTGTGGCCATTTTTATTAGCTGTTTAGACCAATTTATTTGGTTAGACAATTGTTTGTTCGATTGGCCGCAAAAGAGAAGAACTAACAACAGCAGCAACAACAGCAACAGCCAGAGTCTTAGCCACAATAAAAATACAAAAGAGAAATAGAAAAAAAACAAAAAAACAAAATACGAAATGTGAACAACAAAAAAAAAACAAAAAATTATAAGCGTACGCACGAACGACCTCCATAATGAAATGGAATGGAACAAAATGAAATGTAACGAAACAAAACACAAGGCTAAGATGATGTTAGGCAATAGAGCGAGAACGAGAGAGCATAGCGGCGTAAGTTACGCGACGCAGGCATGTCAAGCATAGCACAACGTAGATGAGAGTGGCCACACACAACGCAAAACAAATAATTAATTGTCAGTTTAATGGGCAAGAAAAATAAAGGCAAAAACAAATATTTACACGAAAACAATAACAGAGGCGAAGCACCAGAACAACAACAAAAACAGCGGCAACTATAAGAATACGAACAAGCAACGACACACAAGCACAACAACGTCGACGAACACGAGCCGCCACGCGTACGACGACGACAACGGCCGAGCAGCTCACGAAATATAATGCGTGTCTAATCACTTTACGTCATTAATTGCACCTCATAGCAAGGCAACCACAGAAACGTCACCCCGCACCGCGTCGCACAGCCACGAGCCCAACTGTTGTGGCAGAGCGCGCTGGACTGGACTGGCCGGGACTGTGTGTGTCAGTCAATATGCTTTGTCAATACGCATAAACGTACGCGACCGAAATCTAATTGATAAAGTTCTTATTGGCAGAGCATTTATTACTAAACTAATGCGACAGCAAACAGGGCGTGAAGTTAACAAATGGCTGCAATGTGCCGGCAACGGTTCTTGGCCTACAGAACGGAACATTTGAGTTTAGAGCAGAGCAACGAGGCGCTGACTGGCTAATGTTGCAGCTGAGATTTTGTAGTGTAGTTGTGGTGTTATTGGCATTTTTTTTTTTCTTTTTTTACAACTTCGTTTTTCGTACGCAAGGCTCTGAGGCCGACCAGCCCCAGTTGAATTATAACTCACAATCATACGGCACTCCATGCACAGCTGTGAAGCATTATTGGCCAGCATTAATTGGTGCGGTAAACTTTTAGCTTAAAGTACATAACATTGGGTTTACTTGAGTTTAATTTAATGCCAGTCACAATAAACTTTATGTATTTGTGTAAAAAACTGCAACACTTTGAGCTCATTTCTATTACCTAGGCATGATTTAAATAACCTTAACCCTTCACCTGATAGATTCTAGTTCTAGTCAACCACCTGTTTCGTTTTCAATCGTTATTTTAAAATATTTTTAGGCTAATAGCAATAAGGACATAGTGTGGAATGTCTGTTAGACGTAGGGTACGTAGACGTAGTTAAATGCATTACGAGTAGTCACTTATTCGAATTTCCTTTTTTAGTGAAAATTAAAATGATTAAAGGGGCATTTCTATTCTTTTCATAGTAAGAAAAAATACTGTAATTCCTTTTGTTGCTAGTTCACAAATTCATAGGATACTAATATAAATTTCATAGGATAGAAAATCAAAATCTTCATAAAATATTTGTAAATTAGTTGATAAAAAATAGCCACTTTTTTATTCTTTGTTAAACAATATTCTCATATCAAAGACTTAATAAATAAATAAATAAAAAACTATATAATGAAACAAATTATAAATTACAAATAAATAAATTTATAGTACGTCACGGCATAATTATTCATAGAAATGTTTCATTTAAAAATATACTTATAAAGATTTGATTTGTTTTCATATTTTTATCTTAGTACTTGATTCTATTTTTTAATTAAAGTTTCTCAAGTTTAAAATAGAAATAGAAACCCAAATGAATAAAGTCGATAATGAAAGCTCGGTATTTTCCAAATGTAAATAATTTTGCTTTATTAAGAATTCTGATTACATATGCCAGTGGCATTTATGCGACAACGAAGTTAAAAAAATTTAGCAGCGATGAGGTTTTTACTATTTAAAAGTTCCGCTGTCCACGCACTACTATTTGTATTTTTTTTTTTTTTTTTATGAAAAACGCTCACTCACTGATAAGAAATACTCACATGCATTTCTGATTTCTTATCTGTCAATGTGACATTCGCGATTAATTGAGTTTAACCAAGTGAAAAGTGGAGTATGCTATGAAGTACTCAAGGTTAAGTGGGTTTTTGGTCACGCTGTCTGCACGTGACTTTGGTCTGTTCAAAGACGTTTTGTTGGTTTTTACTATAAAAATTGGTAAAAAATAAGAACTGATAGCCGTCTAATAACTAATGTCTGATAATGGATGTTAAAAATTTGTCCAAATTTTGATTGCATCGACGATAGTTGATTTTTACTTTTTAAATGTCAAGTGCTTATTCTAAAATAAATAAAAAGAAGGTGTGTCAAATAGTATTTACTTAAGTTCTAAGTTAAGTCTTAAGTTTTTGTAGGCTCCCTTAAGTAATTAGATTAGACAAAACTTATGGCAGATATATTAAGAAAGCTAAGGAAATACTTCATAAGGCAGATACCGATATTTAGCTACAATTGCTATAAGTTTTTTTAATAGTCGCCTTAACTCGACAGCTTCAGACGTCTAAGAAAAAATATAAATTTGTCGTAGAACTACAGTATAAACACATTAAAGTACACTGTGAACAATTGACTAATATTTACATATGTATATGATGATAAAAATTCAATGTTCCAGTTTGTGTTGAATAATTTCCATATTGTTTGGTTTTCCTAGATTAACACTTGTGGAATTCACCTGACGACTTTTTCCAATTTGTGGATTATTCCATATTTTACGAAATACACAGTCGTTCGATTTAATTTTATTTATTCAAATAAGAATTTAGTTATCTTAATAAACTAAAGAAAATTAAATTACAAAGGAATCGTGTTGCATACGAATTACTTAAATTATATTCTTAAAGTAATGAATAATGAAGTCAGATATTAGGAAATCTCAACAGTGAGTGTTATCAGCCTGTTGCTAACATCCTCAATAATGATATATTATATACATATTTATTTATATATATATATATCAACTGCAGAACATATATGCAGTTAGAAAAAAATACTTTTTCAAACTTCTCTAGCATAGTTTTGATTGATCGTACCTATACAAAGTTTGCCTGGTTGCCTTTTGTTGTTAGTAATACTTTCCGTTAGGTCATTGTATCCAGATTGTTTATCTTTTTAAAGAGAACTAACTTACACTAATTGTCTGCATTTTACTTTTATATTTGACACAGATTTGTCTGTCGTTTTATTCCGCTTTTCATGCTCCATAAGTTGCCAACAATGAATGTTTTCACAACAAAACAACCGCAGCAGGATACGCTTTCCATGTGCCAACACACAAATGCTTAAGATGCCAACAAGCCGATAAGCAATCCTATGCACTTACATATGTACATCGTAGCAAGAAGGCACAGCCGAGCGGAACAGCAGACAGTCTTGCCTAAGCTGGCCAAGGCGCTACAATGTGTGCGGAGCGTATGTCGCTGTCTGCTTACAGTAAGCGTAGCCAGCTTAACAATGAGCGTGAAGAGCGATGGGATGGCGATGGCGGTGGGGGCGTTGGCCACGCCTACTTAACATGCATGCACCGCTTGGCAGACTTTACACTTCAGCAATTGCTTCTTATCTGTATTGACGCGTACACGCACGGCCATGTACTTATCACGCACGAGCGCAAAGAGCTCCTGTTGAAAGTAATAATGCCCGGGCACCGTATCCTTAAATTGACGTATGCGCTTATCCAACGCCTTGAAGGCCGACCATTGTTCGTGCAATGCCTGCCACTTGCGCTCAACGAAGGACAACGTGCGTCGCTCGAAAGGCGATTTCTTATAATTACTGATTGCCGTCAGCAATACTTTGCCATTCAATTGCTGTTGTAAGACAAGCGCGTCAAGTGACATTTTGATTGCTGGCTCACACTCACGCACAGACAGGCACACTAACACACACGCACGCATGCACACACACAACGTCACATACACGCAGGCAGTCACAACTTGGTAGGGCTAACGGCTGCGACGCACTCAACGCACTTGACGGCACTCAATGCACACTCTACGCGTTTTAAGTGCTGAGTGATTTGCGCTTTCGCTTTTATAGCGACAAAACTTGTGTTTTTTCATTTACTTAGGCGATTAATTAATTTTTATTCTTTTTTGTTTATTTTTCTTTATTATTATTATCAGCACAGCGTTGACTAATTGACGCTTTATCGTGGCATAAAATAGTGCGATATCAGCATAGAGTCCAAATGCCGTTTGGCTGCTCACGCCTTCATGAATGCACGATATGTGCACTGTGCGTATAATTGAGCTAATGACATCTCAAAGATCAGCAATTTTGAAAACACGCTGAAAGTTTTTTAGTTTATATACCATGCATATCTATATAATGTATATTAATATATGATACATGTGTATGGATATTTTTTATAGATTTTGCTGAAATGGCATTTAATGGGATGAGAAAGAGTGAGATTATAGGTAATTTTAAATAGTCAACTGGTGCATCCACCAACACTCACCATCCACTTTGCATATTTCTAAAATTATTTGACACAAACGGATGAGATATGGACCATGTTTGAAGGGCACCAAAAATAACATATACAGCTATATAACCAAATTAGAAACTATTTTTCTAGAGTGGGACTTGCCACTCTATATCAGATCCTTACATACATTAAAGAAACCAAGCGATAAGGCGGGATAAATCAATACAACAAAGCAGAGTAAATCAATACAATAGACTTTACAATCCATTTGGGGTCATTGTAAATTGTATTCTGTTAACGCATTACATTATAACAAATAATTTAACATATTCTATACGATACTTTTATGTTAAAGGAAGGATATAGTTTATATTTTTACTTAAAAACTTTAAGGGTCGATTACGTGTCGGGGAAAGAATACGGCTTTTTTATTCAGTATAGCAAATATAAACGGGTGACTCAAATATGGATATGAAAATATGGTATTGGCAATAAGAAGTAATTACTGCTGCTGCTACGAAACAGAAATAAAAATGCAAAGCAAAACGAAAATCAAATAAACATTTTACAGAAGATACATTCAATATGTAGACTATTGTTCTCAGTTATTATATAAAAACTAAAGGTTGGCTAAGTGTCCAGCAAACAAAACTGCTTCTCTATTGCGTATGGCGAAAACAAACGGGTGATTTGCATCAAATATCTTGGGCTGTAATTGATTACTTCTTAGAGGAGTACCTCTTGTTATTACAGCTGAAAAAGAACAAATAAGTAGATATTTATTCGCAAAGTAAATATAAGCTTTAAATTTATTTACCTGTAGCAGCAGCTGCCTCTGTACCAGATTCGCTAACTTCAATAATTGCCTTGTGAACCACATCCGATACTTTACTGCTACCAGCTTTAGCGAGTAAACCACTTAGATCTGCATCATTTTCAAAAATTTTCAAGATGCCCAACTGTCAATGAAAAAATCATTAAAATAGGCTATCTAAATTGTCATCTAATGAGTTTCTTACCTGTTGTAAGGATTCTTTTAAATCAACTTCAAATTCTATTTTGAATTTCGGCAAATACAACTCAACTTCTGAAATACTCATTTTCTGTTCAATCTGATTCAAATCGATGTTCGCCAGCTTCGACTCCAATTCCCGAAGACCCTCAAGTTTGTTCGGCAGAATGATTAACATCGATAAATCCGAGTTATCATATTGCACTGACAATGCTTTGGCATCGAACTCGGGTAATTTCGCATAATTGCACACACTTAATTTAAACAATGTATCCACTTTCTTCTTTTTATTGTCGTTAACGTAGAAATCACGTTTATCTAGTAAGATTTTGAATTGTCCAGCCCATTTAGCGTTGAAGTAAATTGCATTTACCAAGACTGCAGTGGTAGAACTATCCAAAGATCCTTCTGCCAAAAGTTGTTTAATTTTGTTTTCCGTTTGGTTTTCCACCCAAGTGTTAATACGTTTTACAGCCGCTGACGAATCGGTGAAATTCACTTGCTCCGCCTCTGAATTGAAGTATGTCGATGCGATTTCATTAAACTTGGGTGCAATAGTTAATTTCTTATCAATGTAGACACGGTTAGCCATTTTTAGTATAGGTCCATGCTTAGTACTCTTAAATTGCTTTTTCAAGAATTCGCCATAATTATTTGCAATCGATGTTTTATTAGCATTGCCGAGCTTGAGGCTTGTCCGCAACTCTTCGGCAGTTTTTCCTTCGGCAGCCATGAAAGCCAAGGTCAGACAACTTTGTATCGATGCAGGCGAAAAAATCAGATTTTCATTTGTTTTATTCTTTGTAAGAACTTGAAATATATCTGCGGCAAATCCATTGTGACTTATGCTGTCTGAAGGTGCTTTTGGGTTCGCTGCAACCTTTTGGATTAGCACTAAGGTGAAAAGTGTGAAAATCGGATGAACTAAAATAAAAAGAGTATATAGTATAAAACATGTTATTGTTTTTATTTGAGAAGACTTCGAAATTGGAGGATTTATAATGTTATTGTAAGGCCAAACCCGACCCCGAAAATTTTTCAATTTTTTCACAAAATCCAACCAAAAGAATTCTAAAATTTACCCATTGTAGAAAAATATAATGTGAAGAGCTATGTCCAGGTCATAGTTTTTATAGTAATATTACTGTACCTATAACTAATCACACGTGTTTGCTATTAGAATAAAACCATATCGCATGAGGTAATTCGATTGCTCCGCTTTATTAGAGCTAATTAAAATAATAAACTAAAAGAAAATCTTACAGAAAAACGGATTAGACATGGATAAATTAACAATATATAAGATAGCATCAAATTTTGATTTATATATACAATATATAATATATAAATGTTTTATATTTTTATACCCTGTACCAAAAAATGGTAAAGGGTATATTAAAGTTGTGAAAATGTATGTAACAGGCAGAAGGAGGCGTGGCAGACCCCATAAAGTATATATATTCTTGATCAGCATCGAAAGGCGAGTCGATATAGCCATGTCCGTCTGTCCGTCTGTCTGTCCGTCTGTATGAACAAACGGATCTCGGAAACGGTAAGACCTACAACCACCAAATTTTGCACGGAGACTCCGCCGATCCATAGGCATAACGAGTTTATTTTTTTTTTTCGATATTCGATCTATAATATATAGCTGCCATAGGAACGATCGGCCGAAAACCCACATTTAGTAACAAAAACCCTTTTGTTTTTCAAGATATCTCCACCAAATTTTGGATTTAACAGTTTTAGCTAATGCCCAATTACATATCTCAATATATTATATATCGGTTTACTATATCATATAGCTGTCATAGGAACGATCGGCCGAAAAACAACATTTACTGCGAAAAACTTTTTTGTTTATTAAGATATCGTTTCCAAATGTTGAATTTAATTGTTTTAAGTAATATCCAATCATATTCCCGAATATAATAAATATCGGTTTACTATAACATATAGCTGCCATAGGAACGATATGCCGAAAATGAGTTTTTGACAAAAAAAAAAATTTTTTTTCCTGAGATATCCTTACAAAATGAATGTAAAATATTAATGCAACAAAAAATATATATTCAGTTTTGGATTGGGTACAGGGTTTTCTATAGTCGGTTACGCCCGACTATAGCCCTGCCTTTCTAGTTATATATATATATATATATATATATATATATATTAGTTAATTTCTGTAACAGGAAAATCTAAGTAATATTAAAAAAAAGCCTATTGCATGAGTGCCAAAAATGGTTTATTTGTATTATTCGTTACATATACAATAAATAATTTTGCACTTAAAAATAAACACAACAGACATATTAAAGAAGGCACAGCGCAGCTGCACTACATGCTTAAAATTTGTAGTTCAAAACGAACATATGTGAAGGCAGAGATAAATAGTTGAAAAGGGTATCAATATCAATTCGACACGGTTAATATGCTGTGACTTGCTCCACTTCCACTTCCTCTTCCACTTCATTTTCCTCTTGTACTTCAATTTCGTCTTCAGTTTCTTCTCCCATTAAGTCTTCAACTTCCCGGTATTCTTCCAATTCCAATTGTTCTACGCTTGGCTCTTGTTCTTTTCTTGCTAATTCCTCAATGGTAGACCTCTGCAACATTTTATATTTATTCAAAGCTAAGCTTCGAGCCTTAATTTCGCGTGCAGTTTTCTGTTTGGGTACAAACTCAGATTAAATCAATCCGAACTATTATACATACACTCACCCTCTTATCCATATAGTAGAGTAGACCTAAGGTCGGCAGTACAAAAAGCGCCATCAGGACTATATAAGTGGCAATCAGGATCAGGACTACATAGAACATGTTCGGCTCAGGATCTCTAGTATCAATTATAACATATTTCTTCACAGTAATGGGTGGATAGAAGAACTTTGCCACCGCCCAGGTTATATTGCCGATTAAAGTGGTCGGCAACTGCCGATAGATGGGCACAATTTTGTAATTACTCATTTTCTAAGTTTTATTTTTTATTTAACGTAAGCGTAAAATTGGAAAACTAATTTTTCTTGCTTTGTTCAAACTTGCTTAGACATTAGCTTGACAAATAATTCCTCGTATTCCTAAATGTTTATTATACACGAGTAACAAGTGCACAAGTAGCTAAGGTATTTTAGAAATCCTAACATAATAACAACAGCAACAGTAATACGATACGAACTAATATACAAGATCAAAGCAAAAGTATTGTCTGACTATTCGTTGCATTTTTCATGGTTGGCCAGTAATCAGGCAAAGACCCGGCGGAGGCTCATCCGTCAGCAGTGTGCCTTGTACACATATCAATTTGATTTGTCCGCAACAATAGCAACCATGATGTGCGAAGTATTGTGACTTATGCTGTCTGAAGGTGCGATTAGATCCGTTGCAACCTTTTGGATTAGAACTAAGGTGAATAGTGTAAAAAGCGGATGAACTAAAATAAAAAGTGAATATAATATATAAAATTTAATTGTTTTCATTTTCAAAATCGTAATAAATCTGCTTACGTAATACTTGAACGGCCACTTATTCTGATTTGCGTAGCAAATTTTATGAAACATAAATGACAACCATATTTGTTGAAATGACCTATGACCCCTCACTCTCGTGTAATAATATACCATACAATTAAATTATAATTACTACAACTGCATATAGATACAGTGAGTCAAAAAAGTATTCGCACATTCCATTAACAAAGTATTTGACTATTACTGATGTGTAAACATCTCGATTCACAATACAATCACAAAACTCGAAAGGCAGGGCTATAGTCGGGCGTTACCGAATATAGAAAACCCTGTACCCAATTCAAAACTGAATATATTTTTTTGTTGCCAATATTTTGTATTCATTATGTAAGGATATCTCAAGAAAAAAAAAATTTTTGGCCGATTGTACCTATAGCAGCTATATGTTATAGTAATCCGATATTTCTAATATTCAAGAAAATGACTAGATATTACTTAGAATTATCGAATCTAAAATTTGGTAATGATACATTAATAAACAAAAAAAATTTTTCTCAGTAAATTTTGTTTTTCGGCCGATCGTTCCTATGGCAGCTATATGTTATAGGTTGAATATCGGAAAAAAAATAAACTCGTTATGCCTATGCATTAGTAGTCTTCGTGCCAAATTTGGTAATTGTAGGTCTTACCGTTTCCGAGATCCGTGCGTTCATACGGACAGACGGACACACAGACAGACGGACAGACGGACATGGCTAGATCGACTCGTCTTTCGACGCTGATCAAGAATAAATATACTTTGTGGGGTCTGGCACGCCTCCTTCTGCCTGTTACATACATTTGCGAAACTTTAATATACTCTTTACCATTTTTTGGTACAGGGTATAAAAAGATAGAAAATGAAAAGAAAAGTAAAGTCAAGCTAAAAGCGTAGAAAATTTAATCTGATTGGCACACAAAGCGTTTGCAAAATGTGTCAGCATCATGCGTTGCATCAAGCGGGGCCGCTTGCCTCACTGCTGCTGACTATCGGCCTATCTGACTATCTGCCTGCCAAAGGCATCTTCGTTAGTCAAATGGCGGCGTCGGCGGCGCCTTCTCTCACGCGGCCTCAGCGAACACCTTTACAATCGTCGACGTCGGAAAGTTGTCAGTCAGTCAATGTGTCTTTTTAGCAGTCAGTGTGCTCGCCTGTCTGTCTCTCAGTTAGTTAGTTAGTTGCTGCGTCTGTCCTGCCTGTCCCATATGCAGCAAGTGTCATGTCAGTGTGCGAGTGAGTCAGTTAGTTTGTCGTTTAGTCGCAGTTTGCAGGCAGCCAAGATTGATTATGTCTACTGTAAACCAGAGAATTAAAGATATATGAAGACGCACTGCGTGCCTACTTCAAATGACAAAATCAGGCAGTGCGGGCGCGTTAAAAGATACAGTAGCTGTTTTCAACTTCTCAAAAGCAGAGAATACGAAAATTAACCTGCAGCCGGATTTGCCTCTAAGAAACTGGCCAGTAGGTCTGCTTTACTGTTTTCTAATAAATGTACAAGATGGTCTCATAAAGTTGTACAAGTTCCATTTATTAAAAACCATAAACAATATGAGTAGGTTTATTTCAAAACATTACAGAGCTTAAGTTTAATACTTCGGACGAATCATCATTTCTACAGCCTTCAATGAATATTCAACACCATGCCAGCTATACCAATAGATGCCATATTTGTTGTCTACATATTCGCCATTCAGATTGCTGTGAAGAAGTTTCGTTTTACTGCCATAAAAAGTCAACATTCTAAGACCAATGGATACAAACCTTTCTTGGCATTCATTATACCACCAGGCACCTTTCCAAACCTGTGCACAATTTATAATCGAGTTGTCATTATCACGGTCATACGTACTAAACTTCATTCCCGTATGAATATTTAAGGAATCGCCTGCATCACCCGAGTATGTACCCAGCTCCAGCAGTTTATAAAGTTGCTGCTCAGATCCAATCTCAAAACTGCCATATCTAGCATATCTTCGATTGTTTTCAAAGTCCTCCATGGTGATAAGCAGCTCCTGTGGCTTAGTTGAAGTTAAATTATGTAATTGATCCAAACCGATAAAGAATTCTCCATTTAAATCTCCGAAACCACTTTTGTAATCATTCCAAGGGCGATAGAAGTTAACACTTCCATCCTTGCGCCTCTGTATAACTGTCCAATTGCCACCGTGTACATCTGCATTGCATGCGACTATGTGTGGCGGAGTACTTATGTTGAAGACACCAGTTTCGTTGATTTCAGCACAGTTTTTAGGTAAATTTTTATTAAGCGTCTCATTGTTTAATTTAGAATCATTAATCTTAATCAGTGCTCTAAGTTCCTTTACCTCCTCAGTACAATTTCTGAGAAGTTTTAAGTTGTTTTCCTGATTCTCAGTTTTTGTAGCATCTTTGACTACTTCAGATGAATTTTTCCACTCTTGAAATTTTTTCAACATCCATATATCTTCCTGTATTAAATATATTTTGGCATATCCGTATGTATCCTAAATATGTCACATTCATTTAGGTTAATTGGCATTTTCTCTGCATTACACTACTCACTTTCTCATTTTCTTCTCCTATCATTTCGGGAACTACATATAAAGAATATAATCAGTTATCTACATAAATAACATAGTTTTCAATTAACTTACTGTTTGTTGTATTGATGCCTTCAGCGTGTATAACTCTACTCAAGAATTCATATAAACAATTAGTAAATTATCTGATTGAACGACAAGTGTTAAATTTAACTGACCTCTTTAATGCATTGATCCGTAATTGGAGCGTTTCTTGTTGAGTTTTCATCTCATTCAAATGCTTTTCTATTTTTGTGAAGACCTCAAGACTTGTGGGGTCGACATCGTTCTAGAAGTAATGATAAATAATTAAGTAAGCAAAACTGAGAATAAATGTCACGCTTTTCTAAAAACTAAGCGGCCATCTTTTGCACATATCTGGCACACACATCGATATCTTATTCGAAATTAGTAATCGTTTGAAAATATAGCGAAATGGAGATTCTATTGTAAACATTAGTTTTGCTTCTTAACCGATTTTCTTTTCTTTATTTTATATTTGTTTTTGGTCCCTTTCGAATATGCATAAGGTACAGACAGGATTCATTATGATTTTAATTTAGAAGGACATTTCACTGTGGAGCTGTTTATAATTCTCACTTATAATGCTTTTTATTTTATTTTCACGGAGTAATTTACTTACATTCCCTTTAATATTATTCACAAAAGTCAAAGAAATAAGGATTAGAAAAATGTTCATATTGAAACTAATTATTGTAAACCGCGACAAATTAAAATCTATACTAAATATTTTATTAAGGTCTTCGGTTTTTATACAAAAACACAAATAGTGAAAGCTCTAATAGCGAACAGGCCTCCCAGGCGATCATCTTACGGTTATCGCAGAAAAGCATAATAGCTTTCACTGTACTACGATTAAAGATGATAATAATTCAACTTTCTGATCCGCAAAAACGAGAGATTGAGACCAAAGATCAGTTGACTTCAGACGCAGCTAATTAAAACATTTAGAAATCATAATTCATGTGTAAGATAACATTCTAATTTTAGGTTTCTGGGAAAAGTACAAATTAAATAAATACCGTTCTGCAATAAAGAAATTTATTAATTAATAACCAAAAATGTTTGTCTGGTTGTCTCTTACGTGCTGCTATACAACCATCCAATTGCAACGGAACTTTGGAGGGTTGTTGTGAATGTCTGGGATGCATTAATAATTTTCTCTCTCCATAGTTTTGTTTAACCATTTTACTTACACCTGAGTCGTCACAAATAAGCAAACGCAGCCTCATCACTGAGCTTCGCCAGAGAATATAAAGATACCAGAAGTCGTTCTGGCCTCTGAGAATATTGTCGAGTTGGGTCCCTCTTATTAATTGTTTGACTTTTGTTTTGATTACCAGG
>JBAMBQ010001505.1:0-63932 GCA_037044495.1 Stegana nigrithorax | reverse complement strand
TTTTTTATACCAGACACACATAAAAAGCAGATTGAAATGCATATGACAATAAAGAAGCAGCAGCAGCACAAAGCAAAAAGTATATTTTGTAGACGTAGAAATAGTAACAACTTCAAAATCATGACAAATTCTTTTCTGCACCCACACACAAACTCATGTATTTCAGACAGTACCGATGACCAGCTTTTCATACCAGGCACTCATGAAATGTAGCAAGCAATAGGAAGAAATTTGCGCACTCGTCTACTTCAATAACAACAACTTTCGTGAAATGCGAACAAAATGGCAGTTGCCACAAAGAAAACTTATATGAGCTAGGCTAATCAAATCAAACGAAAATCCAAAGTCCGAGTAGCAAAGCACTACTGCACACTTAACAGAATTTCGAGGAATAATAAAGGCTCCCGCATACAAAAATTTCAACTTGTATGACGTGCGGCCTCAGTCAGTCTCTACGGTTATACCTTAATAGTTTTTCTTTTGATGCTGATATTCGTAGTTTTCCTTTAAACTTGGCTCCGGCCAGAGATTTTAAGTTCTGAAATTTTATATAGCAATGTTTTGACTTTTAGAAAAGACAGGTTAGTTAGAAAAGGTGGTGTTGTCCTTACCTCAGATAAATCGTCCCTCTGTGCTGATTTAGTGTATATTCCGTGTCCTGAAAATATTGAGTTTCTCTGTGTTAAAATTTCATTTGGTAGCTCCACTTAATTTGTTACTTGTTTGTATATTCCGCCTTCTTCTGTAGAGACAGTTTACTTAGTTCATGCAGATTTAATAAAAACCATTCGTTCCTTACTTCATAGCACTGGTTATTTATTGATCAAGGGAGATTTAAATCTCCCTGTAGTGTCGTGGTCACCTTCCGATCTATCAAATGGTCTTGTACCTGCAGCTTCGTGTTCATTTATTGATTAAATTCTTGACAATTCACTCGAACAAATTAACTTTATAAGGAATTCTAAAAATCGTATGCTAGATCTGATTTTTACTGATTGTTCCACTAATGTTTCAAGTAGGTTCAGTCCGTTATCTAACCCTAAGAAACTTATCACCCCATACTTCAGCTGGAGTTTCATTTGAAGTCTCCCTCTCTTTTTCAACCCACTGAAAAAGTTGTCAAGACTTTTTGTTTCAAAAAAACTAATTTTGATAGGTTGAGTCTTTTACTTTCAAACACAGATTAGTCAGTTATACAAACATTTCAATAACTGTATACCGAAACTCAGAGATACCCAACAGCTAGATAGGCCACAGTAGTTTTCTCGCGATTAGCTCGCATAACAAATAAAAAAAAAACGGCTCGTCATTAAATTTAAACGATAAGGTCAGAGTGTTGATTACGCAAATTATGTGGTCTCGCGTTATAATTTTCGCCACTTCAGTAAGACCTGTTATTTTTCGTATTTACTAAAAGTAAAATCAAAAATTAAATGGGACCCGAAACTCTTTTATAATATCATTAATTCTAAACGTAGTACTAATAATATTCCATCTATAATGAGACTTGATAATGTTGAAGGTTTAAATCCTTGTGACATTTCGAACCGTTTTGGTAGTTCTTTTTAAAGCAACTATAAATTTAATTCGCCAAACTTTTTACCCAGTTCAAGTACAGGTAATTCTTGTACAATGAATTGCCCTGTCATTGATGAGAGCCTGCTCGGCTCCTATTTAAGTTCGATCAAACCAACGTTTTCTGCTGGCTCTGATAATATTCCAAGTTGTCCTGCGCAGACACATTAGTTTTTTTCTTATATAAGTTATTTAAACTCTCGTTCGAGACTTCATCGGTCCCGTCGGTGTGGAAAGAACCGTTCATTTTTCCATTATATAAAAAAGAGAGTAAAATCGATTTATCTAATAATCGAGGTATTGCTAATTTATGCCTAATACTAAAGTTCTAATACTAACACTCAATTTCAGCATTCTATTACCTCTCAACAAGCTTTTTCGCTGTGTCTTGTAATAGTCGTGCTTAGTTTGCTCTCCGCTATTTTTATTTATTTTCTACATTTAAACTTGTATTGGGTTACTAAATTGTGCGTTAACAAGAGTTTATATCTAATACTCATTGGTGGTGGTAATTGATTTATTTATTTAAATTTTAAATTCTTCGTAAATAATTTTGTGCTTTTGATGCTTTGCATTTTTTTTTTTTTTTGAAAATAAACAGTAAACATCTGTTTTGTGCGCGACTATAGTGTAATTGTTGCATAGTGAGTGACTATATCGATTTTCTCGTTCAATCTTTCGCTTTCCTTTTTTAGTACTTTCTTCTGCTCTAATTAAATTTAATTACATACTTTTTGGCTTCTGTTTCCTTTCAAAACCTTCAGTTAATTTTAAATATTTTACATTTTTTCTCATTCATTTTTTATTTATATTTTTTTTTTTCTATAAATATTTATTAAATTTTTCTATTATGCCTTGTTGTTATGCAAAGTGTAACACTCGATGTTGCCACAGCTTCGGTATCGTGTTGGATTTGCGACAACCATGCACGACCTAACTGGTAGAATCGTTTACAGCATTGCCAAAAAAAATTGGCTCACGCTGGTCGTGTCCCGCCTGCGGCCATTGGAGATTAATTTTTCCAAATTTGTAATGAATTCGCGTAATATTTTTTCTATGATTCTGGTCAAAGATTACTCCGAGGTACTTGACCTCGCTGGAGAAGGAGATTGCGGAGCCGCCTAGGCGAATTTCACTTAGGTGGCCCAGCAGCCTCTTCTTGGTGAATGGTATGCTAGTGGTTTTTGCAGGGTTGATGTTGAGTCCTACTGTATTACACCATCTCTTCGTGATATTCAACTCGCGAGTTATAATATCACAGAGATATAGCTATATTGGCCAGGCACTCATCAAAGTGAGGCCTGTTACCGGGGGCCACTACGTGGAGGTTAAAGCCGTACGTCTGCGCTACCATTCGTTTGTAACCTATGTTAACCTAGCATTACCCTTGTGGAAGTCAGCTGACCCCCAGCCAGCTATACAGCCTTCTGTCATAATTTCACCTAAGCATTTAGTTGTCGTTCCTGGCACTTAAGCTGTCTTAATCTTCCGGTTGGCCAATGACGATGAGTGATGTTAATCATTACATTGTTTCTAAATGCCCACCCATTTCTAATCCTAATATTAATAAATTTAAGGTTACCCATAAGCGATCTATTTTTGCTTCAGAATTGCTTAAGCCCGACTTTTGGCTTAGTAATTGTATTGTGCATGAATATGATTACAAAGATCGGAATAATGCACCACCTATTGTAGCTAATCAGCTGTCAACTTTGTTGGTAACATTTCAAACCGTTAGAGGATATAATTCTAAACTTAAAAGGTTATTTCCTGATAACTTTTGTTTTGGTTCTGATATTATTGTTTTTGTTGAAACCTGGCCTCGTTTTATTTAATATTTATTTTTAATAATAGTTTTGTTCCTTTATATGACTATTTATTTGTCATGGGTGATTTTAATCTCCCGCTAGTCTCTTGGTCCCCCCTTCTGATCTTTCAAATTCCCTTTTACCTAGTAAATAATAATAAATAAATATTCAGCTCTACAACCCGGGGTGGGTTTTGGCTGGCTCACTCGCAGTCTCTTGTGTTGTGTGCGCTAATTTTATGCACAAACGACTGGGACCTTCTGCTTATCGCCGAATTCGAAAGGCACTATTTGAAAGCTTTACGTTTTACCTAGTTCTTCGTGAAAATTTGTAGATACAATATTAGATGATTCTCTTGAGCAAATAAATTGTATTACGAATTGCATGAATCTTACACCTGACTTAGTTTTTACAGATCACTCCGCAAATTTTTCATTGCGTAGGTCTAATCCGTTATCTACCCCTGAAAATAGTTACCACTCTACTCTTCAGGTTGAAATTCATTTGAAGACATCTTCATTGAATTCATCTATTGATAAAGCCAGTAAACTGATTTCGGTAAACTCAACCAGTTTATAAAAAAATTTTTCTGTCTTATTTATTAGCTATTAAACCCACTTTTTCTGTCGGCCCTGACGGTATTCCTGCATGCGTTTTAAAGAACTGTGCTAACGCTTTACATCTTCCTTTTTGTAAGTTGTTTAATTTATCGGTTACAACCTTTTCCTTTCCTATGGTATGGAAACAGTCTTACATTTTGCCTCTCCACAAAAAAGGTAGTAAAAGGGATATCTCAAACTACCGTGGTATTGCTAAGCTATGCGCCATGCCAAAGTTACTGGAACAAATAATTACTGATCAGCTTCAGCATAATATTATTCCGAATTTGAGTATATCTCAACATGGCTTCTCTAAAAAACGATCAAGAGTTGCAAATCTTCTGGAGTTCACTTCACTTGTTTCCAATGAATTCGCCTTAGTTCGACAAACTGATGTTATTTACACTGACTTTAGTAAAGCTTTTTATAGTGTCAGCCATTCATTACTCCAAGTTTGGCCTTTCCCCCAGTCTTGTACTATGGATTGATAGCTATTTAAACTCTAGGATCCAAAAAGTTTTATTTAATGGCTGTGTTTTCAAAAATATTAATGTCCATTCTGGTGTCCCACAGGGCAGCCACTTAGGTCCTTTGCTTTTTAACATTTTCATAAATGTCCTTCCACCGGTTATTAAGCATTCTCATGTGTTTATGCTTGCTGATGATGTAAAACTATGTTTTTCTCTTGATTCTCTTCATCTACTAACTACTCTATAAATGGTTCTTCTTTAACACTTGTCACCGAATTTAATGACTTAGTAGTTTTGATGAGCCCAAAACTTAACTTTAGTTCTCACATTCATATGACTTCTAATAAAGCTAGAGGTGTTCTTGACTTTATTAAAAGACGGTCTAAAGAATTTAATGATCCTTATACCACAAAGCAGCTTTTTACTTCTTTGGTTCGTCCGATTTTAGAATATGCTTTATGTATTTGGAATCTGCAACTTATAACTTATACTGACCGCAGTGAATCTGTCCAATAATCGTTTTCGCTTTTTGTGTTGCGGGGATTAAACTGGAATTCCGCAATTCGTCTCCCTTCATACCATTGCCGCCTTAAGTTGATTAGTCTTCCTACCTTAGCTAGTCAGAGGTCCGTGTTAAGAATTCTTCATAACCTAATAAACGATAATATTCATTCTCCTTAGAAAATAAACTTTAACGTTCACTCGCGTACAACTAGATATTATTTACCTATTAGACTATACACTGCACATTTTTCAATAATATGCTAATGAAGTTGACCAGTATGAAAATGTGATCTTTTTTTACTTACATTTAAATTAAATTGAATATTATGCTTTTGTCTCGCTCTCTATGTATATTATTTATATAAAACAGCTTTTGAACAATGCATGTTTCACATCAACCTATCCATGTGTTGCCACACACACATTTATTTTTTCTCATTGCCTTTTATGCCATTCACTGATATATTTTATTTAGCATTTAATAAATATATTTTCCAACTTATAATTGCTCGCTGTTGTTTCATTTGCAAGAAAGTACTTGCTGCTAGTTTCGCTGAGTCCTTTTGCCTTTGAAACAATCACGACCATGTTACTATGGCAGAAGGACTACAATTCGTTGGGTTCTAATTTTCAAGATTATTAGAAATCTTTAGAGGAGTACAAGTTAATGATACGAGTATTGCCCTTTTATACAAAACTTTATTAGCACTATTTATTTTTAAAGGTTAGGTTTCTTTGACGTAATTTAACAATAAGACTTTTGTATGTTGATGTTACTCTATTGGAGCACGTAGAGCAACTGAATTAACTTACTTTCTAACGCACGCCAAGCTTACTTGGTGTAGCCGACATCGTGCAGTGTTGAGAGCGCCCTTATGCTAACTACTTGTTAACTTACATGTGAGTCGATTTGTCTCCCAAATATTCAGTGTATAACAAAGTTCCCGCTATTTTTCAAAAGATGGCCAAACTAGTATTAAATCGCATCAAAATACCATGTAACGATATTCATGTTAAATCTTTATCGATTTCCTTTGAAAATATGTATGAGTTTTTTCGCTGAAGTGAAAACAACGTACTTTTTTTGTAATCTGTTTTTATTCCAAGAAAAGTCCAGGTGATGGACATCGATTGCTGTGTGAAGCATATGGGGAACATAATCTACCAATAAAAATATAAGAGAACTGGTTCAGACGCTTTAAAAATCGCGATTCTAACATCAGTGACGAAGAACACGAAAGAAGACCAATAAATTTCAGGGCGTTATTGGACTATGATTCATCAAATACTTAAGATGAGGTCGCTAAGAACTTGAGAGTGACGCAACCATGGACATGGAAAATTTTAATCTTCCTCTAGAGATTTGGCTTTTCTCAAGTCACCCACCCGTTCATTATCAAATTAGTTTTGTTATGAATTGCATTAATCGTTTACAGATTATGTCATTTACCTCTTGTAAGTCTAATCCGTTATCTACCACAGAATATCCGATGTTTTAGCTCGAGGTATTCTTTAAGTATTTTCCTTCAGAATAACCTGTTAGAAAGATTAGGGAAACTTTTATTTTAATCAATAAACTTTGATAAGACGTATCAGTTACTTTTTCTAAAAAATTAATATGGTAGATCATTCTACCATGAACCATGGAGAATATGTATGTATGTTCCAGCAATGCCGAGGAGGTCACTTTTCCAATGTGTTATTCTATATATAACTATTGAATTAACTTTGTATTTCAAAAAACAAAAAATATAATTGAAAAAAAAAAGTATTTTCTATTTAACTCAAATCTTCCGTTAATTTTGAGATATATATATATATATATATATATATATAGTATAATAAGTAGTTTTTACGTGTTTGTAGGCTTAATTATAATGTTAGTTAGTTTTTAATCGATTTTCTGTATCACTGAATAAAGTAAAAAAAAGGCAAGTAAGGATAGTTGATCCAAAGAATACAATTTCAATGCACATCATTTCATCTATAATATTACGGAAATGGATTAGCCTTGCAAACTTGTCGAAAGAATGCCAATAAACACAAAAAATTTAAATTACTCGGTATGTGCATTAAATAGCCGAACTTTAAATTTAAATCATATAATACAACGCCACATATTAAAATTTGATATTGTTTTTTTTTTTTATTTACTTCTTTCGATCGCAGCTAAGCCCAAGCTAATCCATCGTCAGCTGACAAAGTTAGACACGTTTTAATAGGATCTATTCGGGTGCTTATATCACGGTTGCTTGAATGGTTGGAATGTCATCGTAAAAATATGTTTCCAGTTTTAGGAAAAAAATCGTTCAGCGGATGTGGAACAAAACTTTAATAGATGGCGCTTTTTGTTATACAATTTAAAATTAAAGTTCGGTTATTCAATACTCATAACGTGCACATAAAATACAGTCGGATCGTGATAAACCGTACTCCAAAAAACCGAAACCTGCAATAATTCGTAAGAAACTGCTGGTCCCTTGAAAAAAACTAGTTAATTCGTAAAATTTCCATACGTTTTGATCATTAATCCGTAATTTTTTTTTGCAATTCTATGGACATAAAACCTTTTATAAACCGTAATTCATTTTTGAAACCTCTTATAATCCGTAATGCAGAACTTTAAATAGAAACTAGAAAGGCAGGGCTATAGTCGGACGTAACCGACTATAGAAAACCCTGTACCGAAGCCAAAACTTAATATATTTTTTTGTTGCTTTAATATTTTGTATTCATTATGTAAGGATATCTCAAGAAAAAAAAATTTTTTTTTTGTAAAAGCCATTTTTCGGCCGTTCGTTCCTATGGCATCTATATGTTATAGTGCACCGATATTTATCATATTTAGGAATATGATTTGAATTTACTTAGAATCAATAAATCCAAAATTTGGTAACGATATCTTAATAAACAAAAAAGTTTTTCTCAGTAAATGTTGTTTTTCGGCCGATCCTTCCGATGGCAGCTATATGTTATAGTAAACGAATATTTATAATATTCGGGAATATTATTGGATATTACTTAGAATTGGTAAATCCAAAATTTGATAACGATTGCTTAATATACAAAAAAGTTTTTCTCTATGGCAGCTATATGTTATAGATCGAATATCGAAAAAAAAAAATAATTTCGTTATGCCTATGGATTGGCAGAGTCTTCGTGCCAAATTTGGTGGTTGTAGGTCTTACCGTTTCCGAGATCCGTGCGTTCATACGGACAGACGGTCAGACGGACAGACGGACATGGCTATATCGACTCGCCTTTCGATGCTGATCAAGAATATATACACTTTGTGGGGTCTGCCACGCCTCCTTCTGCCTGTTACATACATTTGCACAACTTTAATATACCCTTTACCATTTTTTGGTACAGGGTATAAAAAACAACCACTCTGTATCCGAACACAGGGAAGATGTGATAACGTTGTTATTGTGATTTATTTGTAATATATAAAATTCATCAATTTTCATTTTTATAATTAGTTTGAAATTATAACACTGTTTTCTGTATTATACTTTTATATGTTTTACAACACTGATCAAAATATAATTTTTACTTGTTTAATCCTTTCATCACCGAATTAAAGTGCCACTAGGCAATATTGTTTTTGTAAATATCCTGAGACAAAAGTCAACAATTTTAGCTTACAAATTACTTTCTCAACAAATAACTTATCTTATGTAAACCATGAAATGCACTTTTTGTGAAAATCTGAATAATATCTTTTATACAAAAATATTTAATGCACAATCAGCATCCATTAAATGTTGCTTATCGGCAACACTAGTCCTGAAAGGGTTAAAGGCAAACAAACATGTGGAACTCTGGGTGTATCGTGTGCCGTATGAAATGTTGTCTGTGCGAAATCTACTTTCTCCTATGCGAAGCAAATAATAAGCAAACGAGAGAATAGATTTCGCACAGACAACATTTCATACAGCACACGTATATGCACAAAAAGTTCATTGTTGTACAACAAATACACATTTGCTTACCTATAAGCAAGAAAACGTTTGCTTTCGCGATAATGTTCTTGCGAAAAAGTCTCCCGATTATATTTTTGCAATAAAATTGTTTTGCTACCCCCGCTAAAGATGTTATCACATCAAAAAAATCATTTTCAGTTTAATTACAGTTAACTTTTTAGATAATTTTGTCGCCTTCAAGTCGCCCATTGTTCTCTCCGACTATATTTCACAAAAACAATTGCACACAAATCCCTCTCATAAAGCACATTGGCTGTCCCCGGCTACAATTCACAACAAAAATTTTCATTCATAAGATACGTTATGTCCATTAAACACGAAAATTTACAATCAACTACGTATTTTATACAGAGTTTCCAAACTTCTCATATAATTTTCTTAGAATACAATTTAACATAAAATTACGCAATTTACAAATCACCAAGATGATTATCGAATTTGATTTATTGATATTTGCTCTTAATGTCTTTTCTATGGTTCGATGTTTCTACAGGTACGTTTTTTCAGCACCAGGTCGGCTTTTGGACTCTTTACCAGGAACATTGATGTTAACAGACTGTTTGGAAGCATGTCAAAGTAATGAAACTTGCCAAGCTGTTAACTATGAGACGGGGCTGTGTGTACTATTTTCTTCAAACGCTGATCGACTACCAGGTGAGGCCTATAATGTCGTTATAACGTCAACAATTTTTTAGTTTTCTAAAAGATAATTTTAAAAAAATACAGTACAGTTTAAATTTTATTTGATGGATAGAAGTACAGTGAACGCTTGAAAACGTGGACTAATTAAAGTCAAATCGTTATGGGATTGGATTGGATTGCTTTATCCTTTCGAATACCAACCAAAAGTACAAAATTTGTTTGTTTGCAAAAGCTGCTATATTTAGTAAAATTTTAATTAAATGCATATAAAAAAGGGTTTCTCATTAAGGACTTGACAACTTCTTTTTTAAATAAAGCGCAAACTACTTGAGATATATCAAAAGCATTTATGAATGGAATTCGATTCCACCACGGGAACGATTTCAGCGGTCGATAAGTTGAACCCAATTTTTTTCAGAGGAATGTTAAAAAAGTCTCAGGAGACAGAATTAAACCTTTTTTGGTATCAAACGGCTCGGAGAGGTCCTTTCTAATTCTAACGGAGCTTACAATTGCTACATAGCCATATTAGTTTAGCAGGGATACCAAATTCAGACGTATCGGCATAGAGGCAATTCCTGTCCGTGCTCTTGAAAGCCGCTTTAAAATGGACAAAGAGGTGGTGTATGTCGATATCCTTTTCATTAATCTTCTCCAAGATTTGGCATATTGTGAAGATCTGGTCTATGGTGGATTTTCCAGGACTGAAGCCACACGGATGAGGCCAAATCAGTTCGTTGACGATGAGCTGCAATCTTTCACACAACACGCTCGATAAGACCTTGTATGCGATGTTTATTAGGCTGATTCCGCGGCAATTTGTACAAATTGTAGGATCACTTTTCTTATATTTTAGGTAGAGTATGCTCAGGTTTCAGTCCCTTGGCATGCATTCGTCCGATCAGATTTTGTAAAGCAGTTGGTGCATGCAAGATACCAACACTTCGCTACTGGTTTTGAATAGCTCAGCCAGAAGTCCGTCGGCTTTGTTGATGGTTGAGCTGCAGCTTTTCGACGTCAAGTTTTCGCTGTGTGCGTTAGTGTACGCGTTTCGCCACACATAAGCGGGTGCGTACCTTGGCTGTAACAAGTTAATGATTCGAATCGATGTTTATGCCTCGGATCGTCCGCACATCTAGCACATTGGAAGTATGCCATTCGTCGCATCATGATTAATTTGTGAAAGTGTTGATTGATCTGGAGATAACCCAAGTAGCTTTTTAAATGTTTCGATGCTGGAATTTGGTGCTACAGACTATCATGTTTCGCACCGCGATGAAGTCGATCAGCCTCTTGCCATTATAGATGGTTTCATCGTGGAGGCTTAACTTTCTAACAGTAGAGCCAAAGATACATTCTTTGCCCACCCTAACGTCAAATTCACCAAGCACAATTTATTTATTTTTTTTTTTTGTCCTAGTGTCTGTTCCAAACCTACGACCGATAGTGGTCAACAGCTGCTTTATTTACTGACAATTATACTTATAGATTACAAAAACTAATTAATGAAACTAAACAACTAAATTTAAATTATTATAACTATATATAATAAAATTTCAAATAAGTATCTAATTCTATCTACGAGAAAAAAAAGATTTTAAAGAAGAAGAAGAGGCTACGTTGGAAAATGAATGATAGTTAGAGTTATAAGCTAAACACATAGCATAAAAGGGATCATGCAGTAAGAAATATGATCGTGCAGTGTTTAGTCTAATAGGTAAATAATACCTAGATGTACGCGAGTGAACGTTAAAGTTTATTTTCAAAGGAGAATGAATATTACCGTTTACTATGTTATGACGAAAAATAACTCCTAACACGGACCTCCGATTAGCTAAGGTAGGAAGATTAATCAATTTAAGGCGGCAATGGTATGAAGGAAGGCAGATTGCAGAATTCCAGTTTAATCCTCGCAACGCAAAAAGCAAAAAATGTTTTTGGACAGATTCAATGTGTATCAAAAGAAATTATAGCCACTGTTTTTAAAAATTGGGTTTGGTGCAGTGCATCGTTGTATCGTTGTATTGAGTCAGTTTAGTGTCGGGTTCGATGGGCGCTGGAGGAAAATTTTATTTTTATTATTCTTTAAATAATAATTACTTTTCATTTATTTTTCTCTTTCATAAGTTCGATATAAAATGGCTTCGTTATAAAACAAACTCTTATTTCGTTTTGTTATTTTGAAAGAGAATATAAAGAGTGTAATATAATTTTGCATTCCTAAGCAAAATGAATATATTATTCGCATGCACTATAATCACATTTTAGAATTTTTTTGATGTGGTTACATCTATAGCGGCGGTAGAGTATATTTGAAAATTAATGCAAACGAATTTTAAACGAGTAATTTCAAACTAATAAAAACGTTACCACATCTCCCCTGTGTTCGGATACAGAGTGGTTTTTTATGCTAGTATTCAAGAAACGTGAGCGAAGCCGATAAGCATTGAAAAATATGATTTTCAAGGCTGTGATATATTCTATCTATATATATTTCTATGAAAATGGGCAGAATAATATCTGCCAGGTCCGCTTATGTGTAATAACAATAAATTAATGAACCAGATTGTGAATGAAAAATGCATAACAAATTTTCAGGAGAGCAGTATGCCCATATGGACCAAACGGCATCACACGTTTTGGAGTAGTACACTGAATCGAATAGTCACTTTTTCGAGCGTTCACTGTACTTCGTTTATATAAAGATATGTGAATAATAAAAAAAAAAAAAAAAACAAATACATATATATGAATATATTTATTTTTTATTATTATTATTTGTTATAGGAGCGCTGACAAAATCTCAATTTCCGGTGTTTACAATTTATGCACAGAAATCATGTTTAGGTGTAAGGCCTTGTGCACGCGCATGGTGTGTTGACCGTGTACAAAACTACAGACTTATTGGTCATGCAAAACGCACATTGCTTGTTACTTCTCGACGAGATTGTCTCGAACTATGCTTGGGTGAAACTGAATTTACATGCAGGTAAGTTAGCAAAAATATCTGCTTTTGACATATACATTTTTTTTATTTCAATATTTTGCTTCAAACAAATTTCAACTTTCATACAATTTTCAGAGAATAAAGGAATTTTAATTAAGTCTTATAGATAGTTACTTAAAACTTTTATATTTAATTAGCTTCGCCACTTTCACGAGATACTACATCGTTCTCCGCATGCAACGAAGGAGTCCTATTATGATTTTATTCCGAATCGGAATGTCTAATGTGCACAATATCGAACCAAGTATGCTACCTAGTGAGATACTAGCTCTATTTTTGCTTAGGCTAGAAGTGGAGTCATTAAGTTTCACCTAAAATTGTAGGTCAGTGAAGTAACTTTTAAGAATGTTAAAATAATTTTATAAAAGTTTAGTTTTTGGAGAAATCCATTGTGTCAGACCTTGTCAATCGCTTTTCCTGCATTCAAAAATACCACAGTAGAATATTTTGATATCGAGGTCAGTCAATATTTTATATTTGGCTCAATTTGTTGAATGATCGAATATTTTTGGCGAAAACCAAATGGGTGCTCAGATACATGTTTCTTGTTTTCCAATATTTATGAAACAGCAAATTTTCGAATATTTTCCTTATTATGGGCAAAAGACTGATAGGCCTGTGTGATGCAGTATTGGTTGAGTCTTTTTCTGGTTTGGGTATAGCCGCTGTTTCAGCGATGTTCCATACTTTAGGAAGTAGTATGAGCAGGTACAAAATGGCTTTTATTTTTAGTTGTTTTACTATAGGAGCACTATTATTTGATCATATCCGGTTGCTTTTTTTCTAATCAGATGTTTAATTCATTTATTTATTTGATGTACCGTAATTGGTTTAGTTATACTTTTTGTCATGTTTTCCGGATTATTGGATATAGTCGGTATAGTGCTGCTGAGCTGTCAATTGGAAAATGTATCTGCATATAAATATCTTAGTTTTGGTTTCATTAGTTTTTGTCTAATTTTCATTAACTTTGTGTAGCATAGGCATTTGCTGGAGAGGTATAGTCTTCGTAATGATAAATATGACGGTGTGTAAAGAAATATACGCACGCGCAGTGTTTGTTATTTCAGACCGATTGCTTTGTATTAGAGTTGCAGTTGACTTCTGGGTTTTCTGGGCGAAAAACTGATTTACATGTGTTTTACAGGCCTCTACTTAATTTAAATTTTCTCCATTAAGAGTGTTTTAAAGTGATCGAAAATGCACGTTCCGGGCTACATGGTGGATGCATCAAAACTTCCTAGCCAAGTTCTTTCAGTTTCGGCCGAGTCATCAAAGATGTGTGTGGTCTGGCGATGTCATGATGGAACACAACTTCTTTTCTGTTGATCAATTCTGCTTCAATCTTGTTAATTGTTGACAGTAGAGATCAGATCAATCCTTTGACCAGGTTGTAAAATCTCATAATGAACCATTCCCTTCATCCTTAACTTCAAAATTATCAGATCGAAAACGAGCAAAACACTTTGCTGCCATTTTTCTATTAACAACATCATCTCCGTAAACTACCCAAATTTTCTCAGCAGCCTGCGACGCATTCTTACGTTTTCTATAAAAGAAAAGCAAGCTCATTTTTAAACGTAGATAACTTTTCACAGAATAATGCGATTTCAAAAATGTCTTCTAATAAAATAAAGCTTAAAATGACACCTTTCAAATAAGCTAAGGGATATTACATTTTAGATCCATCTACCGACAATTTGTAACCGAACTTTTTCAAATATCAAATAGTTGGAAGTCCCATAGTCCCATACGATTTAATAATAGTTATGCCATCTTTTGCCAAACAGTGGAAAACTTAGTTGCGCACCTAATAAAAAAAATAGATTTTTTTTTTTTCATACTAGGTTTACCAGCTGGCTTCGCTACGCGTTTTTTTATTTCTGTTTAGAAACAGTTATATTTTTAAAATTATAATTCAGTAGAAATTCGATTTTTGCACGTAATAAAAACCAGGCTCGCTGCAAGTTTCGAGTACCGAGTAATTTACTTCCCATATAATTTTATTCGATAATAAAGAAATTTTAATTTTTCATATGAATTCGTCGATACTTCCCCAAAATTTTCTCAGCTCGAAGCAGTTTCAATTCAATACATTTCGCTAGCCGTATGAAATTTACGGTACTTCCCCGAACTTTATTCTCTCTAAAGTAATGTTAACTAGAAAGGCAGGGCTATAGTCGGGCGTAACCGATTATAGAAAACCCTGTACCCAATCCCAAACTGAATATTTTTTTTTTGTTGCTTTAATATTTTGTATTCATTCTGTGAGGATATCTCAAGAAAAAAAAATTTTTTTTTAGTAGAAGCCATTTTTCGGCTGATCGTTCCTATGGCAGCTATATGTTATAGTAAACCGATATTAGTCATATTCAGGAACATGGTTGAATATTACTTAAAACTACTAAATCCAAAATAACGATATCATTATAAACAAAACAGTTTTTCTCAGTAAATGTTGTTTTTCGGCCGATCGTTCCTATGGCAACTATATGATATAGTAAACCAATATACATAATATTTAGATATATAACTGAACATTAGCTAGAACGATTAAATCCAAAATTTCGAAACGATATCTTAAAAAACAAAAGGGTTTTTGTTAAGAAATGTGGATTTTCAGCTAATCGTTCTTATGGCAGCTATATGTTATAGGTCGAATATCGAAAAAAAATAAACTCGTTATGCCTTTGGAATAGAAGATTCTTCGTGCCAAATTTGGTGATTGTAGGTCTAACCGTTTCCGAGATCGGTGCGTTCATACGGACACACGGACAGAAAGATAGATAGACAGACATGGCTAGATAGATTCACCTTTCGGAGCTGATCAAGAATATATATACTTTGTGGGGTCTGCCACGCCTCCTTCTGCCCGTTACATACATTTGCATAACTTTAATGTACCCTTTACCATTTTTTGGTACAGGGTATAAAAAGTAGTATGTAAAGGCAAAGCAAAAAATGTCGCAAATATTGATGTCAAAATTTTCTAATGTCGTAAGTACTGAGTTAGTAATGGAAAAAATTTTTGTGTCGCAAGTATCGAGGTGTTCATGTATCCAGTAGTGCGAGAATCGTGTTTCTACTGTATATCGGCAGAACTATGAAAATTTTGTGTATACTTTTTATATTGGGTGTTGCACCGCCTACTTTTAATTGTCCTTTTCTTTCTCCTCCTATGCCCCTTACATTTCTAACAAATTACTTCAAATAGTTTCAGAAATATGACGAATTCTGATTTAATCTTAGTTATAGGGGCGTAGCACTGGCTACTTTCAATGTGTACATTATTATCGATGTCCCTTACATATGTACCAAATTACATCCATCTACTTCAAATAGTTTCTGAAATATGATTTGGGCTTTCTCTTACGTATGGAGGCGTGAGACCGCCCTTTAAATATGCATCTTAATTCTCTCGGTGTCCTTTACTGTGATTGTGAAATTGAAATTGAAATGTGCATTTTCTTACATATTCAAATTCTTTGATTATTTATCTAAATTTATTTCTTCCATTTCATCTACTTTATCTACTTAACAAAAACTATTATTACTAGATTACAAAAACTAATTTATAAAATTAAAAAACCAAATTAAAATTAATACAAATATTCATAGTAAAAATTAAAATAAGATTTTAATTCTAACAAATTTCATTAAATCTACGAGTAAGAAGAGATTTCAAAGTGTGAAAAGAGGCTATGTTAGAAAATAGATTTATAAGACAAACCCATAACATAAAAGGGATCTAATATAGTCTAATAGGTAAATAATATCATGTTGTACGTGAAGGCACGTTAAAATTTATTTTCCCGAGCAGATAAGGCAAATTGACATTTCCGTTTAGCAGGTAGGAAGATTAATCGATTTAAGGCGGCAATGGTATGAAGAAAGGCGAATTGCAGAATTCCAGTTTAATCAACGCACCGCAAAAAGCAAAAATAGTTTTTGGACAGATTCAATTCGGTCAGAATATGTTGAGTTGGAGATTCCAAATATTCATGCATATTCTAAAATCAGACAAACCAAAGAAGTAAAAAGCTGGTTGGTGATATAAGGATCATTAAATACTTTAGACCATCTCTTAATAAAGCCAAGAACCCCTCTAGCTTTATTAATAGTCATGAGAATGTCAGAACTAAAGTTAAGTTTCGGGCTCATCAAAGAACCTAAGTCGTTAAATTCATAAACACACATAAGGAGGAGGGATACAACCTATGTTTGCTACGAATAAAAGACATTTCTTTACACTTTTCACAATTTAGTTAAAGAAAATTGTCATTACATCACTTTGAAAGTTTATTATCTCAATCGAGTCAAAACGGTGTCTCCGAAGCGATCTCTTCAGAAGTCACAGAGAGCCAAATCGGGTGAATAAGTAGGTTACGGAAGATTATTTGTTGGATTTTTGGCGAAATTCTCACGAAGAACCAGTGCCATGTGTGAGGAAAAAACGCTGAATTCACTATTAGCACCTCACAAAACGAAGCATATCTAAAACATTAATTAATACTTTGACCTAAAATTTCGCACAGCTGTTACTAACAGTGCTACCAAGTTACAGAAAGAAAAAAAATAGCAATTGGAAAATCTTAAATAAAAAATTTCAATTTCACCTTTCAATTTGTTCACAGTAGTATGTACTAAATTTCATCTATCTTCATCAAGTAAATTCAGAAATATGACGAATTTAAACTTTCTCTTACAAATTGGGGCGAAAAATCGCTCCATATATATATAGTCGAATCGCGATAAATTGTACCCCCATAAATAGAAAACTCCAATAATTCGTGACAAACTGATGTTCTCTTCGATAACTCGTAAAATTTCCATTCCTCGTTAGTTCGTAATTTATTTGCAATTCAGTGAACATAAATCCTATTATAAATCGTAATTTATTTTTAAAACCTCTTATTTATAATTCGTAATGCAAATCGTTAAACAAAAAAATTAAATCTTTTTCAGTTAAATTACTGTTAATTTATATATAAATTAACCAATTTGTTTTGGTAATAATATTATAACTTACTTTTAAAGGCTATGCGCTTCTTTATGTTACAAATTTTATAAGTGCTATGTTCTTGTTGGTTTATTATAATTTCTGTCTTTCTCATAAAAGAGTTACTTATGAACTAACTTATCATTGTAACTTATCATAGCCTAACGCCTTTGGTGACGTCGCTCGAACATTCGAGAACAAACGTCCCGTTATATGGCGTGATGTTTTATGTAAATGCAAATCCACGAATGTGGATTCTCTAATTCGCGCGGGGGTCGCTTGAGAACTAAGGGGTATTAACTTATAACTTTGTCACCTTCATGTCGTCTCATTGTTATCTCCGTATACATTTCACAAAAACAATATGTGAAAATCAACTGAAATATAAAAACCCGTTAAAAGAAAGAAGAAGAAAATACCAATTTCTATTTGGTATAAAGAGGTTTTTATGAATTATCGAGGTTTAACAAAAGAAAATACCAATTAACGGGGTTTTTTTATTTCAGTTGATTTTCACATATAAGGCGTTTTTCTCGAAACAACTTTTTCAAGACCTTTTTAATACTATTTTTAACAATAAAAATCACAAATTTTTACTTGAAAATCGGTATTTTCTCTTCCAAATTTTACATAAAAATTAAAGTAAAAAAAAGAAAAACCACTGTAAAGAAAAACTAATTAACTAATGAAAAGTAGTAGTAGTAGTTTAGTATTTTGATAAGACAATTTAGTATTGAATCTTTGTGAGCACCGCAAATCAAAGGCGTCTGTGAATATTGGCTGCCATTGTTTCTTCTTCTAACAATTTTTGGATGAAAATTTAACACAATATGCTTGAAATATCACTGTATCATGTATTCTCAAAAAAAAAATATCACCTTCTTTTTAAATTCAAGATTAAAGCGCTCCTTAAATAAATGGTTATTAGTTTATCTGCGTTTAATTAATTTGGTTTTTTGAGGTTGCTCAGTTATATAGGGTGATCCATTTAGAAGTATTTTTTTAAATTGTAAATAAAATACACAAAAAGAATTTGGATGGTCGAAAATTTATTAAGTCCTGAAAGAACATTTCCTGACATTCACTTTTTGAAAATAATTATATTCAAAAGTTGGCCGCGATTACGCCGTAGGTGGTCCATTTGGGAAGTGCAATTTTAGAACATTCTTTTCAGCATTGCAACCGATATCTGCCCAATTACGACAGTGTTGTTGATTTCCAAGTTCTTGATCGTAGCTGGCTTATCGACGAAGACTTTCACTTTATATAACCACAGACATGACAGATTGACATTAGTCACGCGTGATCTGTATAAGAAACCCAATTGACAAAAAAATCTCTATTGAACCCCTTAGAAATTAGGTAACTTTATGCCTTTAATCAATTTTTTTATTTGTGAAACTTGCGGAATTATGAATATTGGTCATATGAATAAGTATTTTAGTATAAACACAAAATGGCTGTCAATTTTTTTTTTCTTTTGGTTATGCAGAAATCTATTAGGTCTAGACTTGTGTTTTCCTTTCACTGATTGTGTTGAACTTAGGGGATTTTCTCCCTTGTTGTTGTAATCCTTGAGCCTTGAGGAAAAAGTAAACTATTTTTAGTTAACTATTCATATTGTTTGCTTCTAATAATTCTTATAAGAGATCGATGACATTCATAATTTTATGAATGATTTGATTATGTTCTAATCATGACTTTGAGTTCGGTTAAGTTGTTGTCTATGGAGATTTGTTTAGGTTTACCGTTTGTATGTGTGCACGGTATGTACATTAACTAACTTTAAATTTAAATCCTATAACACATTGCGCCATTTGTTTTCAACACTACAAATTCTGGTATGTAGTAGCTTATTTATTTTATATTTACACGATCTTGCAAAACTCTTTAATTTACTTGCAACAAAAACCAAATCTTTACAACACTTCACAAAATTTTTTACACAACTGGGCTTGTGTAAGATTTTTTACAATTCTTGTGCAATGTTGAAATTTTCTTAACTATTATATTTAAACGTAAAAAATTTGGTTTTTGCTTATGGAAAATAGGTTTTTTAAATAAAATTTTAAAATATAAAAAAAAAATTCCTGAGTTGTCTAAACAATAAAATAGAATCATAAAAATATAAATGCGATATTGAAGAAAAGTTAGCAAAATAGGAGCTGAAAATTTAATGCCCGCATCATTTTCACTCTTAAATACTACAAAAGTATAAGTGCTGCAGAACATTTTTTCCAAAAGATATATTTTAGTAACAAACCCTCAAATAAATTAATTTTAATGAGATCTTCATTGAAGGTAGAATCCACTAAAAGTTTGTTTATTTTCCTTTGCAACATTTGGCTTACCTTATTTAATTTCTGTTTCTTATTCATCTTTGTTTACAAAAATCATCTGTCATTACAAACTGCACAATTTCACAATTTAAACAGCGAAAGTGTGGTCACGATGTAAGGTATCTTTTACAACCAATCAAACCATATGAATGCGTCGAATACAATGAATGTTTTTTTGTTCCTTTCGTTTTGAGTTCCGAACGTTTACTATGCGACACTTTTTCAGTGATTATTGAATATAAACTAGAAAGGCAGGGCTAAAGTCGGGCTTAACCGACTATAGAAAACCCTGTACCCAATCCAAAACTGAATATTTTTTTGTTGCTTCAATATTTTGTATTCATAATGTAAGGATTATCTCAAGAAAAAAAATTTTTTTCTTAGCAAAAACCCTTTTTCGGCTGATCGTTCCTATGGCAGCTATATGTTATAGTAAACCGATATTTATCATATTCAGGAATATGATTGGATATTACTTAGAATTATCGAATCCAAAATTTGGTAACGATATCTTTATAAACAAAAAAGTTTTTCTCAGTAAATGTTGTTTTTCGGCCGATCGTTCCTATGACAGCTATATGATGTAGTAAACCGATATACATAATTTTTAGGTGTGTGATTAGGCATTAGGTAAACCTGTTAAATCAAAATTTTGTAACGATATCTTGAAAAAAAAAAGAGGTTTTTGTTACTAAATATGGGTTTTCACCAGATCGTTCCTATGGCAGCTATATGTTATAGGTTGCAAATCGAAAAAAAACTCGTTATTCCTATGGATTAGAAGAGTCTTTATGCCAAATTTAGTGATTGTAGGTCTAACCGTTTCCGAGATCCGTGCGTTCATACGGATAGACAAACAGACGGACATGGCTAGATCGACTCGCCTTTCGATGCTGATCAAGAATATATATACTTTGTTTGCCATGCCTCCTTCTATCTGTTACATACATTTTTTTGGTACAGAGTATAAAAAAAGCAATGTGTTAAGTCCAAGCACACACAAGGGTTGATGTGAAATAAGCATATGTGAATATTTGAATTTTTCTTTTCGAAATCTGCCTTCACTTATAATCGGCTCTGTCCAATTTATCTATAACCACAAATATAAATAATGTTCGTTGCTTAGCAGCACTCTGATATGTGCTTGGCAGCATAGTCATAGTTTTTACTCCACACTGAAACATTATAAATTACAAATTAAAGTTATTTTCGTTTTTGCTATGAGCGAAATCATAATAAGAATTCACCAAGCTTTGGTTGTTAAGATTTTACAAAATTTACTAGAACTAATTTTTGAGTCGTTTCTTGATACCCACTTACCAGAAATGTATAGTGTGATGCGCCGATAAAAAAAAAGAAAATATTATCTCTATGTATAAAATAAAATATCACAAATAAATTCATATTACCGGTATTTTGGTTTGATTTAATATTATGCGTAAGTGAATTGCTTTTTGGATATCTATATCCCCCCACTTAACAGCCCTGGAGTTGGACGTTAATACCTACCAAGCGTCGACAATATGCTCCATTGAAAATACAACATCTTACTTGGCGACTTCAATGCCCACTATGAATCATGGTACTCCCAATTCTCCAATGACATCCGGGGGTAAGAGATCGCAGACCAGATTGAGACTTCTATATTTGCATCCATCAACAGAAACTTTCTAACATGAGTCACTGCGTCCACATACCCATCTTGGTCACAGTGGAGCAAACTGATGCCCTCACCAGCACAGAGAGAAAAACACTTGTAAATTTTGGCAAAGCCAAATCGCATTACTCCCTCAGTCAGGTAGCACCACCGACCTGTGCCAGAGTCGGAAACAGGGTCATTCGCCAAGCCATCTGTTCTGCAATGGAGCGCTTCTTTCCTGCTGGGCATATCTGCAATATAAAATCCAGCTTCGCACCAGAGGCCGCACGACTCCCACACCAACGCGACAAAATACGTGCACAAAACCCTGGTGATGACAGAATAGCGGCTCTCACAGGCAGCATAACACAACTTTGTTTATGATTTTCGTCGCACAAAGTGGCTCCAACACCTTGAGACCTACACGCTGGGCTCCAAGTCTCTCCGGTCCACGGCCAAAGGATTGTTAGTAAGAACCACCCCAAAGTCGGACCTGATGGCCATCAGCTTAAAGCTGACGCATACTGACGCCAAGAAATGTGCTAAGTTGTTCTACAGGCGATAACACGAACACCCTGCAAATCTGCACTCCTAGACGCGCAACGAAGCGCAAATTTAAACAGCTCACCCGAGACCTGATGCCCCGTTTCTTCACCACGAACGAAGTTGTAGCAAGCATCACCAAGGCTAAAACCATCAACGCATCTTTACGTCAGCTCACCATCCTTGACATATGGAAAGTTGCGACGGTAGTTCCTATCCTGAAGACCGGCAAGCAGTCAGATGAATTCAGGTTATGCAGGCCAATCTCTCTACTATCTCCAGTTACCAAGATAGTGGAGTCACTGTTGCTGCCCTCACTGACTGAACACTTAATGCTTGCCCAAGCCCCAAAATAGCTGCAGGACACAACGCAGCACAACCTCGGTACTCACTGAGACCACCACACATATCGCGGACGGAATTAATCGCTCAAGTCCTTGCGATCGGACAATCTTTATAGCACTCGACCTATCAAAAGCCTTTGATACTGTCGATCACGGTCGAAATGCCGCAAGATAAAGATGGGAGTTTTGTCACCACTCCCCTTCAATCAATATCTAGCAAAAACGCCGACACAACCCGCGAACGTGAAGCTGATCTCGTATGCTGACGACTTCACGATCCTCGCTTCTGGGCTCAACATCGACGCGGTCAAAGTTAGGCTCAACGGGTATCTCACTATCATCTACCGTTTCTTCGAGAATCGCCAACTCACCATCTCGGCCGAAAAGTCGACGGCGACCCTATTCACGTCGTTGACAAAAGAGGTTAAGACGGCATTGGACATCAAAATCGGTGGTAGGCCCATACCCACCGTCCTTTACTCGAATATCCACGCACGCCGCCAACATCAAGGCAAAGGTGAGCCGGAGAAACAAGATACTTAAACCTTGGCCGAGACCACCTGGGGCCAGAGCAAAAAGATGCTCATTACCACCTATAAGGCAATAGGACCGTCCGTCGCCGCCCTAGTATGGACTCCCCAATTAAGGGGAGCAATGGCAAGGACTGCAGATGGTCCAAAACACTGCACTACGTTTGACCACCGGATGCGTATCCATGACCACCCTCATGATGAAACGAGGATGCTAAAGGTTACACAACACAATCAATTGCTCTCCAAGCAATTCTTGATGTCCTGCGCTAACCCAGATTACACCAGCACATTCAATTACCACCAGAGTCTGGTCCCCTCACCAAATCAGGAAGGACGTTAGAAGATACGCATCCGAAGTCGAACCTGGGATTCAGACCACCTGAAACCCTAATTCATTACGCTCAGCCCTAAAATCGCTTCAAAATGAAGCAGCGCGTTAACCACAAACGCACTAAACAGGGTGCTGAAGACCAGGCCTCCAAACATCAATAGTGCTGAGGAATTACTCCCCAGGGACACCAAATCCTCCTTAGCACAGCTAAGATCAGGATGGTGCTTCTGGATGCACAACTACAAAGTGTGAACCATCCCAGGCATGGTAAACAAATGAACTAACTATCGTCGTGGCCTGAATGACACTGCGCACCTATTCCGCTGCCCAACGAGGCCAACACATTTGATCATCACTAAACATTGGGACAAACCTCGTGAGGTGGTGGCCTTCCTAGGATTAGAACTTTAAAACCACAACACCTCTTAATCTTTTTTTCGTTGCTGTCACAACAACCCAATGAGTCTAGAACACTGTTGTTACCCTTACGACGTTTATATCCTTGATCGGTACTACTGCGGGCCATTGTGAGAATCGATCGATCATCGTTAGGCAGTACCGGTAACCATTTTCAAGAGGCATGATTACAATGTCAATATGGACATGGTCAAATCGGTATGGTCTGACTAGACCTTTAGAAATGTCGCAATATACTTTAATACCGTCGCTTTGATACCATTGCTTGAATTTAACCTTGCTAAAGCTCGAGTAGTTCTGGATCACCACTTTGCTTTGATAGCTTTGAGGCGTGAAAATGCATCGACATCAACATTTTCTGGTCCAGCCAAATATACAATATTTGTCGAAAAACGCGGAATGAAATTCAGATGTCAACTTGACGAAGTAAAAAGGGCTTCCAGCATGTAACGAAAGTAACAAATAGCATCTTATGTTACAAAAAGTTCACGATCGTAGGTGCTATAATTTTTTCGGTGTCTATAATAATGAATAATGCCCAAGAATCGTAACAGTACACAAAATCAATGCCTCTGAAGATTTTGTCATTGAATCGTTGAAACTTTCGCTTTTCGCCAAAATCATGTATGAGCGCAATGAATTTAGTCTGCAGTAATCTCCACATGCGCGCCAGCTTCCTGTTTTTTTAGGTACCATGTGAAGTGAACTGGCCCAAGGACTTTTTGACAGTCGGCAGATCCCTTGTGACAGGAGAAGGTTAACTTCCTCTTTAGCGAAATTATGCTTTTCTCCTAATAACTGTCGCGGACGATCTGGATTGCCTGTAGTCTCAATGCGATGTACTATGCAGTCCTAGTCGATCAGTGAGTTGTAGGTATCTTGGTTACCCCCTGAAATTGCTTCAACAATTCTCGAACATCGTTGTTCTAATTGAAAGTTGCAACTGAGAAACTTGCCGTATTGAATGTGGTACCAGATGTTGATGACTTCGTAGCCACGTCAATAATTGATTAAGCATTTAGGTCAATTAACAGATTATGATGTTTCAAGAAATAGAATAATCGATAAATCGATAAATGATAGGTCGTTGTAAACCCAGATTGAGCTTAAGTACCTGAGTGCCATAGATGTAAATAATTATTTAATTGACTGCATACAATTTTAAGGCCAGCTTTTTGGTTTCGTTGTACATAGTATGACTGACACCACAGAACCAGAATCCATTAGGAAACACATTTTTGATTTTCCTTAAAGTAGTCCTTGGGCAAGTCCTATATACACGGTTACCAAAAAGACAAGAGACTAGCGGAATGGTGGCTTCCTAAAACTAAACGTAATCACGACACCAGATCAGTCAAGAACTCATAAACTCGAAGACTTCTTCCATATGCTGCACAGCAGAAAATTATTATCAAAACATAATTTAGTCAGAGTCAATTATCAAATGCCTATGGCTCAGACTGCTATGCCAAAGACAGCGGTGACTACTCCGTTTGGACTCTACGAGTTCACCGTTCCGCCTTTCTGACTTCGAAACTCGTCCAAAACTTTCCAAATGTATGTCGCCATAGTTTTTCGAGGGTGTGATTTTGTTTTGACATTGTTCATGTCTATCTTCTGGATATTGGAGGTTCCGGCACGAAATCTGTGCAATACACCGCAGAGCACACAAACTATAGCCCAAGACTTTACCACTGAGCCCCAATAGCTGTTAGGAAAATTGCTACTACAGAGACTGTTAATCATATAGAGGCCGCACCTCATACAAGTTAAAATTTTTGAATTCTGTTAGGTGTGCCATAGTGCTTTGCTACTCTGACTTTACAATGCAACTGCCATTTTGTTCGCATTTCACGAATGTTGTTGTTGTTTAAGTAGACGAGTGTGAAAATTTCTTGTTACAGACAATCTTATTGCTTGCTACACTTTATGAGTGCCTGGTATGAAAAGGCGCTGGTCGTCGGTACCGCCTGAAATACACGTGTTTGTGTGTGCGTTTTAATCATTTTAGAAGTTTGGAATTGCCAAGCTAGCTTATGTTTCTTCGATATGAGAAAATATTCGGCTTCTTCTTAATTGTTACAGGCATTTCATTCTGCTTTTTATGTGTGCCTGCAAGAAAAAGTCGCTAGTCGTACCGTCTGAAATAAATGGGTTTGTGTGTGCGAACAGAAAAGAATTTGTCATGATTTTGAAGTATTGACTATTGCTTCGTCTACAAAATGTATTTTTTGCTTTGTGCTGCTACTGCTCCTTTATTGTCATATGCATTTCTTTCTGCTTTTCATGTGTGCCTGGTATAAAAAGGCTGTCGAATTGAATTTGTGTATGCATTTGGACAGCAACACTAGCAGTATGTGTATACACACAAAAATAATGATTTTAGAAATTTCAATTGTCTAGCTATTTTATTTTTCTTACTTTTTATAAAACATTGGCTCTGCTTTTTCATTGTTACGGGCATATAAATTCTCAATGCTGCTTCTTTACGCTTTAGTTGTGTGCATAAAAAAAGTCAGAGCCAATTAGAATATTTTGCACTAATCAAGCATTATTTGTGAAAATGATTGTGTTCAAAATACATTTATTAAAATATGGTGCAATTATTCAGTTCATAATGAACAAAAGTTGGGAAGGCGTTCAACTAAACTGCAGTTGAATCGAAACAGCAGTTCGTTTCGCTTTTATAGGAGTGCTAAAACACTTAAACAAGAAAATCGCAGGCTGACTACGTAAACATGAATAGTTGGTGTAAGATTAATTTTCGTCTTTTACTATGCGCTTCAAATGTGTCTTCTTCTAAGATATCGAGCAATATAAATGAATGATTTTAACATAATTTAAATTTGATATGCATAGCGACCAACTACTTGACTTACATATGTTCATCCAAAAAGTTAGAAGGTTCCATCGCAGTTAGAAACACTCATCGGCGCAACAACTAAGCGCATTGAGCATGCACACACTTTGCGCAATGCAGAAGTGCCTTTAACAATTGTAATATGGCTCTGTTTTCCTACATATTGTCCTTGCTAAATACCAAGCTTCAAACAACAACAGTAATATACCATCCCAACTATATTAAATCAAAAAAATTCATAACACAACGCATAATTTGCGTGTAATAATTTCATTGAATTTTAATATCGTACCAGGCGATCACAATTGCAAAAAAGTAGAATCAGCAAGCAACGAAAATCATCACCACAATTTTGGGCTCCATAGGTATTTAGGCGAGGGGAACAAACACAAGGGAAGTAACACAACACACGAAAAGCGCACACAAAAGAGAACAAGCAAAGCGAAGTCAGACAAGACGCCCAGTTTTCGCTTCGTCTTTTACCCGGCCCGGCCGCACCTAATTCTAAAACTTAATAGTGGTAACATTCCTCTGCTACTCCATCTATATATAAGTTGTCTCTGCTGCTACTTTTACATTTTATGTAAGTGGGCGCTTTATTAAAAACTACTAGTTTACTGGTGCTTCCTTCTTAATTTTTGTTTCGTTAGTTTTTCTTGTTTCTTACTTTTATTGGTTTTTTAATAATAATTTATTAATTACGTTTGGTGATATTAACAGTAATCAAATTTTCCTGCAAGCAGGGGAGGGACTATAAGTTTTTTTTTTTTTTTTTGGTTTGATTATTGTTTATTTACATAGACCATCTCCTGATAATGTCTGACTCAGACGGACAACATGAACAACATCTTCATACAGTTATCGATCGACTTCGACAACACCAATTAATGATCAAAATGACTAAATGTACTTTAGTCAACCGAGATGTGAATACCTTGGATTCATCTTAAACAATCAAGGTTATCGACCACCATAGAACAAACTATAATTCATTATCAGAAACCGGAAACAACTAAGAAAATGTTTAGGTATTATAAATTACTACAGACGATGTATACCAGATGCAGCGCAAATTCAAACATCACTTAATGAATTATTAATACAAAGCCTGAAATTTTGCATACGTTATGGCAGTTCCAGCTCAAGATGCAGCTCTACATCTTACTACGAGTGCATTTGTCACAGCCATTGGAGCATCATTGAAATAATCCATCGATGTTGTCTGGAGACCTATTGATTTCTATTCCAAAAACCTGATACCATTGCAAAATAGGCATAGTACCACACTAACCTAAAGATCGACAGTTTATAAGCAGAACAGAAAAGACTTCAGAGATATTCTGGACCCTAGGAACTCTACGGACTGTTTCATCGCGCAGAACTGTAGGCATAAGTGTCAATTATTTGTCGTAAATTTTTGGCGCTTCCAAATGTGGATTTTCCCGGTTTTCCTTAAGGATTTCCCTATCAATTCGTGTTGACAGCCTTTTAGGGCGGCCAGAAGAGGTTGTATTCTCTATGATACCATGTTCTTTCGATCATTTAATTGTGTTTTCTATGGTTTGGCGACTTTGGACAAACATTTCTGAAATACATTGGATCGGTTTACCCTGATAATACAGATACAAAAGGATTTTTCTCTGCGCATTATTGATTTCTTTTCCTTTAGCCATTTTGGGTTACTAAAGCAGCACGATCACATCGAAATTGTACACAACATTAACTTATTGCCTTAGCAGCAAGTACAGCATGCATAATTTCCACGCAATTGAGGCAAATTTCACAGGAAATATGGAAACCAGGTGTACGTTGTTGCGATGCAAAATACTTTTGTGAGATCGAATTTTTCGGCAGAAAATGATTGCGCCTCAATAGCTAGCTAACGGATCATCGTATATGATCCGTAGTTGGGTTAACTTGTTGTGAAAATATGCCTTTAGCAGAAGAGCAACATTTTTTTTCTATTTTTCCCATTGTTATTATTTTATAAACCAACAAAATCAAATTTTTCCATGAAAACCAATAGGCAAAATACTAAGTGACTCACTGTATAAACATGCTATTCAATCTCATCAATGTACGAAGTCACATTTAAATCTGGTATTTTTTTCCCATATTATGCCACCGATCAGACATCAAACATCAGACATTTCAGTGCTTTCTTATGAAATTTCGCCGCCATCGAAGGGCAGAGCCGATGGTCATTCAGGTGAAATCGTGTACTGCGCAGAGTGAATGCAAGCGCAGAGGGTTTAAGGAGAGGCTACACCTGATCAAACATCAAATATTTTGGTCTATTTCATTTGAAATTCGTTGTAAGGTTTTTAGCCACCTTACAACCAATCTTCAAATGAAATGTTTGATTTTTGATCTGGTGTAGCCTTTCCTTTTCTTTCTTAGTCGCCTGCGGGCTGCCGAGCCTGATGGTCGTCTCGCACTACGCTTTCCGTCTTCGCTGAATGTGCATTGCACGAAGAAATTGACGAATATATGCCTGCATTGCGGCAAATACTTTACATTAAATAATCAAAAAAAAATACTTACGTATGTTTGACGAAGTATCTGGAGGACGCTCGCTTTAACACATGTGCACCAAAGATTTCTGCTCTTCTCTCAACTAGATGACCTTATTTTCTAAGAAAAAAGTTTACCTTTTTTCTTATTGTAAATGTAACATTGGGTGTTTAAAAAAGTTCAGCAACAAATTGTCGGTAGATGGATCTAAAATTTAATATCCGTGGTAATATTAATTGTATATGGCTATACTTAGCTTATTTGAAAGGTGAAATTTGAAGCTGAATATTTTGAGACTTCATTCAAGAGGTTCGGCGAAGCCATCGTTAAAGCAGAGTTGCCATTGTTTTTTTTTTTTTTTTTGAAGTCTCAATACGATCACTTACATTTTCTGTATTAAAATACATTCTTTGACCGTTTTCTAGGTGGATATCTAAATGCGTGACTGGTGGAAATCATTAATGAAATGAAAGAAAAAAGTCACCATACTGCTTTGGCGTCTAGTCATATTTATTTTGTAATGCAAATGTTGTTAAATTTGAGCCTTTGTTAATATACTTGCCTATGTATTTGATAGATTTAACGCTATTACAAAACTCTACATTAATATTTACCTTAAGTGTAATGGTTTCATTAATATATTTTCTTTTTACTGCATCGACAATCCAGCATATATAATGATGTTTTATTTGATTTACCGCATGGTCCACTGGATTTGGCAATTTCGAAAAGTTTAGGATCATCATCAGATTCATTAGGAAATTCAGCGCCAATAACGCTGTTGATTTTATTGAGCCGAATTTTTAATAAAATCTGTACGTTTGTGCATATATCTTAGGTTTCCAATAAAGGTTGACGGCAAAATTATTAAGCGGCCCATATATTTTCTGGGTTTTCGTCATCTCTTATTCCATCTTAAATATGCTATAGCTTTCTACTGCGTTTTGCTGTGTTAGACTTGTGTGTTAACTTCCATTGCTACTCTAATACCAAGCAGTCAGTCCGAAATAACTAATACTGCGCGTGTGCGCATTACTTTACATACCGACATATCCATTTTATACGTAGAAAAACATGAGGATATTGAAGCACATCGTATGCTCTATTGGGCACAAAGATACCTAGACATTGGTATCTTTTTGTTAATCCAGCGACATCCGATCCATCTAATGAGAGCAACACAGCTTTTTTGCGCACTGCGCTCTCAGTTGTCTCGTGGCGCATTGACCAGTCGACTGTATTTTGCCTATGTGAGAGGATACGACAATTATTTATGTTAAAATGTAAGATATATGCCCATATGTTCATTACTTGCTTTATACAGTCCGTAACGAGCGACCACCATGCACCGACCATGCACATAACCAGCAGGCTTGATTGCCTACTACTGACTACTGACCGAACTACGCAGCGTATAAAGTGTTATATGCAGAAATTCAGCCGAATAAACTTCGTTTTCCCACACCTCGGTCGCTGTTAATGTCACACGAAGTAAAATAGTAAAATACTTTGGTGACATCACATTAAAAAAATGCCTTAGTTTTTCATTTGTTCCTTGCTTTTTTGTTTTGCTTACTATATGTACAATTATTTATTTATTAAACGTTAATAAGAAAAATATTTTCGCTCACTATTGATGAGAAACATTTTTTCGTTCTCTATAGTGAAAAGTAATCTAAAACTAACAGCTTAAATACATAATTGAGCTACGGCGATCTGCAAGGCTCCGTAGCTCAGTGGTAAGGGTACTGACCAGCTTGGAACTTGACCAGGAACTTGTCGAGTTGGCTTTTCGTTTTTGTTATAATCAATTTGCAGTTTTATTTTTGTATAAATTTACTTTTATATGTTTTAAATATATTCCTTAAGTGTAACTATATGAAATGTAACATTCATAAGTATGTAAAATCAGGTTACAAAGGTTTTAAAGGATAAAAAAAGCATATTTTTGTCATTTTTTTGCTACGACATGAGTAATATAATTTTATTAAATTTAATTATATATTATTGTACAACTTTTGGAGTATGTCAGAAAAAATTTTCAATGAAAAATATTGATAAATAAGTTGGTGCCGGTGAATCTCCAGAGGCGCCTTGAAAAAAAATGGTTTTGCGGTGAACATTATAACTCGGATCATGTGAAACAATAAAATTGATATGCCTTTTAAAGGTAATGTAACTCTTCCTGAATACCTGGTGGTGAAGATGTAATGTTCAAATTTTCAAAAGGATCGGTTCAGTAGATTTTGAGTTATAATGTTTACGGACTTCAAAAGTGATGTTTTCGGGAAAATCGATTTAAAGTTGTTTATACGTTCAGCTTAGGTTTTGCGGCCAGTTTGAAACGCTTTAACTCCGTTAGTTTTAGTCGGATTGACTTAAAATTTGCACATAATATTCTCGACATTTTGTTCATACAGAAAAAAAAAGAAAAAAAAAATGCAAAAAAAAAATTTTTTTAGGCAACATTTTTGCCACCAGGGTTGCATTTCAAAACAGACTTCGGTGTCATGTGTTATAGAATTCTCCACCTTCTGCATGGGAATCCCCTTTCATTCACTCATTCACCAACAGAGTGATGATATATGCTTAGATTTTCCGTTTTTCTAAATGCCTCTCAATTTCCTATACAATCAAAAATCGTACAAACAGATTTAATGGCGATAAAACATTTTTTGATGTGTAAACATATTTACGCTCAGGGGGTAAAAATCTTAGTTCACTAACACAAAGAAACACAGATGCATTTCTTACGCTGCATATGTGTTGGTGCGAAAATGTGGCTGACGGGGTTGCAAGATCGTCCGAGAAAACCAGAGATGTCTAATCATGCCGACAGGGTTGCATGAAAGGGCAGGCCAGATGACTTCATGGTGTAATAATTACAAGGTGAATCCAATTTTTGGCACTAATCGGACCACTCTCATTAGAATGCCGCCATTTTCCGGGCGTGACATAATCGACAATTAGTGTATTTTTGGAGGTGAAATTAATGTTGAACACAAAGAGAAAATGTAGTGCAAATAGCAAAACTAGTGTTATGAATTGGATTGATACAAATAATAACAGAAAAGTTGCACATATTTCGTCAATTTGATGGCGCGGAAATTCTTTTTAAAACAAAATATTCACAAAAACTCGTACATGCCGTAATTTTTCCAATCAATTAACATATTTGTTTATATACAAAAATAACTACAATTTCCGAACATACGATAGTGCTGTGCGGCATAAACATTTTGAAAATACCAAATCGGTGTTAGGTTATATGAGTGTATTGGTCGGCCCGACAGGGTTTCATGAAAGGGCAGACCAGTTGAAAGTTTAGATACTTTAAAAATTGACAAAAAATATGAAATCATAACTACTCGCAACTTACAAAATTCTTCAAATACTATAGGTTTACACATCTCCCGTGTGATCCGACTCACATTGGTTTTTTTTCATGTAATGCAAATATTTAGTGTTTTTCGGGCAAGGAAGATTTAAATGCTGACAACTCTGTTTGGAAAGGCGCAAAAATCATATATCAATAACATAACTGCAAATCGTGCTTTGTAAATAGTTAAAACTGAAAAGTTTTTATTTAATGTTATCTATGACATTATTAAATGATCTTGTTTTTACCCCGAAGGGATAAATTATACTCTTTTTTCATATCAATATAACCTTTTGCACGAGCGACGAATTACATAAGTGAGAATATAATTACAAGGGATGTTTATTTACCTAATTAATAAAATAAGTTTTTTATTTTAAATAGTCAATGGTAATATGTTTTATATTCATTACATAATTTTAATCGTACGGTAAAAAATTGAGATTAGAATTTTATTAAAAACTTTTTTTTATTCATTACATAATTTTAACCGTAAGGTAAAAAATTGAGATTAGAATTTTTTTAAAAGTTAAAATTTTTTTTTTATTATTCAAAATTGAAATTTTCGGCTTTATTTCTACAAAAAAAATCTTTATCTTGAGTTTGATCTTGTTGAGCGTTGCAAATGGACTCGTTTTAAGTCCATATACATATAACCGAAAGGACATATTTACCGAATTATTATCTTTACCGCATGTGGCATCTGTGTCCGTTTATTAACAAAAAATGCAGATTTTATTTTTCATTTTAATGATGTGTTTTCAACAATAATAATAATTATGTCAATTTATTTGACTTAAAATGTTGGGCTATGAATCAGAATATACGATGCAACGCTTCCCTTTTCCAACAGATGCCAAGAAGTTGCCATTAGGACTCCAGCTGACCGCATTCACCGCCGAGCTGTATGAACAATCGCAAGTTATTAATTTTTCAGAGCACCACTGCTACGTGGTATTTTAAATGTTTGTTTGTAAAAAAAGTGCTTACGGATGTCCTTTCAGCGTTGTCTCTAAAAATCCATTTATGTTCCATATATATATCAGACCATCTGCAGAACCACAAGCTATTTTTGATGCACTCATATTAAATGAAGCGCGTGCCCAGTCACAACTAATTTTAAAATTTTCATTGCTAACAAAAAATATTATGTAAGTACCATAATATTACTTATGAATGATAAAGCTGACTTGTCTTAGCTACTTACGAAAATGTGGAAATCACTTGATTTTTTCGTAAATCTAACAGTTTTATGGTATCGTCTCTTACGGAACAAATGAGGTAATTGCAATCTACAAGCAAAATTCGAATATCAATTATGCGGCGACAATATTTCTTTTATTACACTTACCTTTCGATAAATCTAGAGATGTTATTTTTGCAGGCATAAGAACATCATCCGCTTGTTTCTCTGTCCGGACATCCCAGAAACGAATCTTCTTGTCGTAATGTCCACTGATAATGGTAGAGCCAAGACTGTCTGTGGTTACTAAGTCGTTGCAACTAGAGCCAGCGAATTTTGTCTCAATACATGCTATGCTTCGCAAATCCCATACCTTTAATGTGCGATCATGGCTTCCAGTAACAACTTTAATAGGCTCATGCACATATTTTGCAGCCATTACTTTTCCACTGTGACCGGTTAGTGTGTGCTAAAAAGAAAGAATTTGCGATCCGGTTGCGTTAAGTTTTATTAAATGTATTTTATATAATATTGTATAATACGCCTAATATATAGGATGAATAGAGTTTTATTGAGCAGTACATTTCTTAGATTTCCTATTTTTTACGCCTGGCGAATAGTATATTCACTCATATTTATTTCAATGACTGCGGAAAATTATTTATTAAATTTGGGATTAAAAATCTCATATGCCGTTTTGAATGCGTTCATGCAGCCTTCCAGTACATACCATGAAAAATTCACTAAAAAGAGTACTTTCGGAGGATTTGCACAAGATAACAATATGTGAGCTAGGGGAACCGATGTTAAATAGTTTAGATGTAACTTCAAAAATCAAAAGAGTTCCCACATAATATTAAAATGCAATTATTTTCTATTTTTTACATAATTTTAAGAAATGTCCGAAATAAGCTGTGTGATGAAATATTTGCTTTTTTATTTTTGTTTGTTTTGTTTTTGTTATTAATTTTAAAAATTAGTTAATAAATAAATATACTATATTAATCTGAAAGCATTGTTCTTTAAATTTGTTTTGAAGTTCATGAAAATTTTTCCTAGTTTAAAAGTTATAACTTCTTTAACTTTTTGATGTGTAAACATCTTTACACTCAGTGGGTAAAAATCTTAGTTCACTAACACAAAGAAACACAGATGCATTTCTTACGCTGCATATGTGTTGGTGCGAAAATGTGGCTAACAGGGTTGCAAGATCGTCCGAGAAAACCAGAGATGCCTAATCATGCCGACAGGGTTGCATGAAAGGGCAGGCCAGTTGACTTCGTTATAATAACATTATAATGAAACGAAAGTTTAGATACTTTAAATTGACAAAAAATATATTGAGATCATAACTACTTGCAACTTACAAAATTCTTCAAGTACTATGGGTTTACACATCTCCCGTGTGATCCGATTCAAATTGGTTTTTATTTTAAAAGTTGTACGAAATAAACTGTGAGCGCCTTTATGTACAGCTGTGTTCAATAAAATAGTATTGCAGCACCTCAAAACGTTAGAACGTTTTTTTTTTTTCAAAAAAAGTTGCAAGTTGAACACAAGTGTTCACATTTTTTATAGATTAGAGTGCAAAGAAGAGAATTCGAAAAGGTCCCGTTAATTTCCTAGTTTTGGCAAGTGATTCAGGAGGCTTGTGCTCAAACTCCCAAAGTCTTAACGATTCCATACCACGCCGGTGCAATGGCGTTGTTAATAATAAAGCATTTACTACTAAATATTAAACTGTAACAAACATGTAGATCATTTATAATTAATTTTGACTTAAGTTAAATAGATTTTTTTTGCATTTATTGTGACCACTACTATTTTTTTTAACAGCTAATTTTTGTTATATTTTCTTGTTTACGCCCTGGAGGGTAAATGAACCTATGTTGTTAACCAAAAATTAACTGAAAATGTACAAATATAAGTAAAATAAACGTGTTAAATTATTATAGTATTAGTGAATATTTTGTTTATATCATTTAATTTTACTACTCAATATGTAGAACTCAACTGCACTACTATTTTATTGAACACAGCTGTTTATCCACGACGCGTCAAAATCAAAATGAAAAGATAATAATTATTCCCATACATACACATACATACAGGGTGTGCCATCTAAATATGGTCGATGGAAATATTGAATAACTTTAACAATTTTTAAACCGATTTATGGTTTAAATTGTATTGCAATAAGATGTGTTCGACGACGCCAATCGGTTGAAATCTGTCAAAGTAATTCAATATTTCCTTTCACCACATTTAGATGACTCACCCAGTATTTACTAGTAAATATCTTGAATCTACTGCTACTCATATATTATTATTTGTGGTTAGACTTGCAGTTAATTTTCACAAGTAGAAAATTCCCCCAGCATACTAATAATTTCATAAAATATAAACCAACTCTGTCAGCAAGATCAATTAAATAAACACTCATTCTGTTTTATAAGAACTACTTCTCCAGGTGCCCTTTTCTTATGTAAATAAATGAACACATGAATTATAATTATTATTCATGAGTTTTATTAATGCGTTCCCGATCCCTTATTTTGCAAGTCACTCAATGAGTCTCCTATGTGACGTTTCACTTCAACAGTATTTTTACCCATGAAAAATCAATGTTTAATAAGCATACGAATTTCTGTTTTATTTTGAAAAATACAAAAGTGGGATCACTTAAACCACTGTTAGTTGTAAATAATTATCAGAAAGTCGTGAAAGTAAGTCACATTTAAAAGTTGGGACTATCCAGAAATTATATGAATCTTTCAACAGTGTTGTTATACAGCTGGAGAAAATAATAGAAAAAAAAAATTTTTCAAGCAAGCTTGGTTTTCACATTTTTTTTTATTTTTCCTGAAACAAGTTAGTTTTCAACATAAACGAACTTCATCGACAAGACAAACAATAAAACATTTTTCATTAAAAAAAACAAAAAACCCAAACCGAAACTCCAGTAAACTGGTCGAAGTTACTGCCATCCAAGCAGTAACATTGGAACATATGTACCTAGTAATGTTTAAAATTTAATGTAATAACGGATAGCAAAGGTATATGGCAGTAATTTTATAATTTTGATGTTTAAATTTTTATATATAAACTAGCTGACCCGGCAGACGTTGTTCTGCGCTTTTCCAGTATATGAATATTAAAATCAGCGGACCTGGCAGATGTTATCCTACGCATTTATACAACTATCTTACTCCCACTCAGTAATCAATGCGAACATAGTAACAGCGAAAACGTAGTGTAATTGCCGTTATTATTTTGCACATATATACGTTAGAGTAGTTAGTTGTAACGACATCTAACATTGGCATTAACATTGACGTGTTTAAGTCTATGCAACAGAATACATTGAAGACATTGTTCATATGCAAAATAGTTAAGTCATGTTCATAATAGGCTCGCGCTTCATAAGCGAACACTGGTAAACATAAACATTGCAGGTTTTTAATATACACGCAATTGTCAACATTCATTGCGCATGCAAACTTTCAGTTTACACATATTATGAGCCTGTGTTGGTTCATTTGGCAAATTTACTCAGAAAATACCTTACTGGGACATATGTACATATGTATCTAATTTAGTTAGTTTTTATTTGATTTCGTTTGATTTGCTGCATGCATTTTAGCTAACTAATTACTATACTAATTTAATAGAAATAGTTTTGAGAAATCATAATTAAGCAATATAAACTTTTAAACAACAAAATATGAGAAGCAGCATTTCGTTAAATAAATAAGCAAATAAGAATATATGTATGTACATAGTAAGTAGTTGGTCGCTTCTGGCTTGCGCTCTCTGTAGTCGCGCTGAGTGTACGACCGTCAATTTTGGTGGTTGTTTTGCGCACTGCGCTCTCAATTGTCTGGTTGCGCATTTGCCTCTCAATTTTTTGCAAACATAAGAGCGTAAGCCACAGTTTCTTGTGTGTGTTTATTGTAATTTTAGTTGTTGTACTTTTCCGAAATGTGTAAGCAGTGTGTACGAAATTTATAAAAACTGACTTCACTTCATTTTTTACCCGATTTAAATGACAAAAAAAAATAAAAAGAAAATCGTACAAACCTTCTCCAGAGAATTAAGAACACAACAAAAAAAATCAGCCAAATCGGTCAAACCGTTCTCAAATGCGGCATGGTCAAACGGATTTTGCCAAGCATTTTTATAAATATGTATAGAGTATAGATATAGATTTTTCCTGCTGCGTTTTTTCGTGTGTGCCTTATGCACAAATCGAATTTTCTTTAATTTTTTTATAGAGCACTCATTGCCAAAAAAAAAAGAAGAGACTAAATAATTCATATAGACACATATTCCTTCTTCTTTTAACGCATGTTTATATTAAATATAGCATAAAACTGCTAATACACGTACATTAAAGGTAAAAGCAAATGAAATGATACAAGACCAACATAAACAACAATAACAATAACAGAGCGAGTTGTAGTGTAGCTGTTGATCACATTAAATTAACAAAAATTCTTTCCCGAGAACTAAGACATTATGTCAAAAATATTTATTTTCTTAAATTCATAAAATACACCGATTTTCGAATGGTCAGAAATAGGTGTGCCCAACAAAATAAGTAATTAACATTGAAATTCCATTAGATGCGATCCCATTTTGTACTGAATTAGTTACAAAGCATTAATACCCTGAATATCCGCCCTTATCCTTGATGACTTCTTCAATTCTTCTGGGCATAGACGATATCAATTCCTAATAAGTTCTTATAGGAATATTGCACCAAAATTTCTGAATATTTTCCCATTACCGTTTTTATTTTTTTGGCAAACCATCTTTGACACTCCTTGTTTAAGTTCACCCCAGAGCTTTTCAATCAACTATTGAGATCTGGGGATAGACTTGGCCACTTGACGACATCCAATTTAAGCATTCGAAACCATGCGATAACAAATTTCGATAAATGTTTAGGATCACTACCCTGTTAAAATTTCCACAAAAGTGGCATATGGTAGCATTACTGTACGCCTTGCCACGAAAAACAGCCCCAAACCATTATGCTGCCACTTCCATGCTTCACCGATTTTTATGTGAACCTAACATGAAAATCATTGCCGTTAGGACGAAGTCTTTTCTCCTCTGCACTGCAGTGAGGACCACGACATATCTATTATTATTAAAATGTCATAATTAAACATTAATTTAGTATAATTTCCTAAAAATCTTACTTTTTGCAACTAATCAACAATGTAAATTTATTTGCTTTAAGTTTCTACTAACACGCACATATTTTAATGTCCAGCCTAATTTTAACTACATATGTACAAAGTAACAAGGCGCAATAATTACTAACAAGTATTTTTATTGCGGAGACTCCCCCATATAATTTCAAAACACTGCTGGCAAACTTACAAATTGTTACTTTGATAGTAGAACATGTTTTTTAAATGTTTTCTCTAAATATTACAAATTTTTGGCTTCACACCTATTATTTTCTCCAGCTTTATATGTATTAGACCGATGACTTACTGAATGATGTGTTGCAAATGTAAGTATGACTGCACAGTCATTGTGATCCAAATTTAAACAAATTTTTAAATCAGTGGTTTATATTTTAAATGCAGTGTACAAGGAATGAGTTAGAACAGGATATCATGTAGTTAAAGCAATGGTTTATGTTTTAATTTGAATGTGCACGCAATATTGAATTAATTTGTTTTTATAATATTGGAGATATGGCACCGCTCACACATAGGCCAATAGCCTATGACCATTTTTTCTCTCTATAATATACCAAAACAAATTTATTAAAATACTTTGGATAGATTTCAGTCCATAAACAATATGAAGCCTTTCATTAGCAACTTGATAACTTCAAACTTTCAGTGTGAATGAACACTTAAACCGATTACCGAACAGTGAATGTCAGAATATTCAGTAAACACGAACGAATAAAGTTTACAAATAATTAAAATTTACTACCGAAATTCCGAGTCAGTAGTCGCAACTTTTTTTTGGCCGTAAGTCTCGTCCCAGTAGTAAAGCAATTCATAGTGTAGTGAAAAAATTTGAGTCAGAATATTAGCTGCTTGATGTTGCCATGCCAGCGAGACTACGTTTTGCACGAAGTGTGGAGAATATTGCTGCCGACTTAAGGATCTTGGCCTACACTACTAAGGCCACTTGATCAAATGAAGCGACGTACATTCTCTAGACATAATGGAAGAAAATGAAGAATTTCATCGCAAAATCATCTTCAGCGATATGCAAAATATGCATTTCTGAACAGGTGCTTCATGAAACAGCACTTCATCGCAGATGCACTCGGTTACGACCTTTTCCTTTCCTATGGTATGGTAAACTTAACATAAAACTTACATTTTGCCTCTATTTCAAACTACCGAGGTATTGTTAAGCTATGCGCAATACCAAAGTGGCTGGACCATATAACTATTGATCAGTTTCAGCATTATATTATTCGAATTTGAGCATCTCACAACATGACTTCTATAAAAAACGATCGACAGTTACAAATCTTCTGGAGTTCACTTCACTTATTTCCAGTGGATTTGCTCGTTATCTTCAGACGAATATTATTCATAGAGAATTTACTAATGCATTTGATAGTGTTTGCCATTCGTTGATTCTTACTAAGTTAGATTTGGCTTTTCGCCAAAACCTTCGATGTGGATTTATAGCTATTTAAGACCATTTAAGTCCCAAAAAGTTTTATTTAACGGTTGTTTTTTGCAAAATATTAATGTTTATTCTGGTGTCCCACAAAGTAGCCACTTAGATTCTTTGCTCTTGAATATTTTTTATAAATGACCTTAATCGGTTATTAAGCATTCTCATGTGTTTATGTTCGCCGATGATATAAAACTTCTTCTAGATGACCTCTATCAACTTTCAATTGGTGTAACGATAATTTTCTTTACCTAGATTGTGGAGAATGTAAAGTCTTTTAATCTAGTAAACCACGTTATTCAAATACTTCTTAAATGGTAGTACTCCAACACGTGTTTACGAGTTTAAAGATTGTGGTGTTTTGATGAGCCTCGAACTTACCTTCAGTTCTCATATACTTATGACTACTAAAGAATTTAACGATCCTTATACCACCATGCTGCTTTTTACTTCTTTGGTTCGTCCAATTTTAGAATAATCTTCTTGTATTTGGAATTCCCAACATATTATATATTCTCACAGTATTGGCGCTGTCCAAAAACAATTTTGGCTTTTGGCGTTGCGTGGATTAAACTGGAATTCTGCAATTCGCCTTCCTTCATACCATTGCCACCTTAAATTGATTAATCTTCCTACCTTTCTAGTCGGTTGTCGGTGTTAGGTATCGTTTTTTTGAAAACCTGACAAACGGAAATGTTCATTCCTGTAGAACAGAAACTAGGTCTGGTTTCGCATGTATCCTTGTTTGGTAGTTCGTTACCACAATGTATACGAAAAGTAAAAAAAAAAAAATTCCAATAAACTAATGTAAACAATAAGTTCATTTATAAAATTATCCAAAATCACTACAAGTTGAACCTAATTTAATACAGTTGCCGCCGCCATTTTGTATTACCAAAATCATATTCTTGTGAAAAGCTATGAAAACGGTAGCATTTTCTTAGTTAAAATCCGATTTTCCTAAAAAACCAAATTTATTCATACATGCGCTCACTTGAGCACCATTAGAAGTTTATGCAAACGAATATGTTTATATGAAACCCTAAACAGCAGCAACTGCAATATATCTGAAATCTATGTATATACTTTCATGTTAATGCTGTTTATTTATATATATGTTGATTTCAGCAGAATAAGAAAAAAAATTTTTTTAATTAGTACAATTTTTCTCTTCGGGGTAGAAAACATAAGATCACTTAATAATGTGATAGATAACACCAAATAAAAAGTAGTTATGTTATCGATATATGATTTTGGCACCTTTTTAAACAGAGTTTTCAGTTTCACTCTGTTGGTGAATGAGTGAATGGAAGGGAATGTCCATGCAGAAGGTGGACAACTCTATAACAATATGACACCGTGGTCTGTTTTGGAATGCAGCCCTAGTGGCAAAAATGTTACCTACAAAAACAAATTACAAGCAATTATGAAATTTTAATTGATGCCTTGTTCAAAATTGTATTGCAATATACAACTAATATAACTGATGTAGCCGTTTTCTTGATATTTCATGCAAAAAACATTACCACAAATCATGGAGTAATAAATATAAGGTGACGCTAAGGTGTTGCAGAAATCGGACCCATCTTATTATGGCGTTCTCATTAAAGCGTCGCCATTTTATACATACGTATGACGTCTTAGAAAAATTGTTTTTTTTTTATCTGAGTTACAAAATTTTTACGATGCACTTATATTCACATGCATAACATTTGTTATTAAACACAATTTTTGTTTTATTTAAATTAATTTTTTGTGCACTTTATTTGTGCACTGTGCCATAATTGCGGCCCGCCAAGCATTTCTAAAATTGAATTTATTTTATAGTAGAAGTCTATTCTACTCTCGGTGTTGAGTTTCTCGCTCATATAACAACGCATAGGCAGGCGTTTTCTGTTTTTGCTTCAGTTTTTATTAATGCCGCCTACGTTACAGTTGATGTTGATATTCGTTTTTAAGATCGATTTTACAAAGACAAAATCAAGTGAGACACAGATTAATCTTTTCTGAAAATTTTGAAATTTCTATGGTTCAATTGGTTTACTAATTTTATAAAATATATACCTAAAGTATAAAATATATACCTAAATCAAATTGGCTATATTTAAGTTTTTTGCTTTGTAAAACGAGATCATCATACAACACATATCAAAATAGTTCTGTTAGGTAGACAAACAAGGAACAACAACATGTAATAGGCGATAAAATCACAATTGCTGGCCATATGTTGCCATACTCCTACGTCAGAACATTCACAGTATTTTTTAATGTTACTATGGTTAGTTGCCAACAGCCAGTTGGCACATTCCTCGTTTACCAGTTGAAGGAAAAAAGCTAACTTTGAGTAGCTATACTTTTCTTGTTTTAATTGGCTTTAGGAAACAAATACTAAACCGCGTTGATAAGATTTGCGAAAATTTCAACTTTAATTGACGTAAAAAAGTTATTGACAATGCCACCATTTAAGGTTACGTTTCTTTTGCTGTCGCATCTTATGATACTAACTTTGATATTAAGCAATAACTGACCATTCATACATATATCCACGAAATATGTATATGCAACTAAGCAGTTAAAAATATGCAATAATGGTTTAAAGATCAGCCAAATTTAAAAACCGGGAGATGCAATTATTCAATACCCTTCTTTCTTATACAGTTTATCATTTACAGAAATATATTAATGTAACTAAAATAGTGCTTTGTTGAAAAAGTTAAAGAAAAATTAGATTTTTATGTTTGTTTAATTTCAAAACGTTCAAGAAAAAAAGTGTTGAGAACTTTACATTGTTGTTAATATTGTCATCAAAGGCTGATTTCTATTCGATTTTTATTTTAAAGATCGGCCAATTATTATCGTTTGACAAATACCTGTGAACTCTCCGAAATGGATCGCATCACGTTGGCAGGTATAAGCGCATTCCAATCATATGACGGCATCGATTATCTGGAAAATAACTGTGCTGAAGAACCAAATAAATTGTGCGAATTCAAGCGTTTATCGGGTAGAATATTAAAAACAGTAGATTCTGTATACCAAGATGTTGGTAGTATTGACGAGTGTCGTGATTTGTGTCTCAACTCACCGTACAGGTAAGCAAGCCAACTAAAAAAAATTAACTAATAAAAAATAATAGCTGCTGGATACAAACCGCCACAAAACCAGCTGCTGAAATGAGGACAACGGCCAACCGATCGTTACAAGTAAAGTCATAATTTCAACAGGAAACAAAACAGGTTGCGACTCAACGTGAACGACAAATCAAAGCGAAAGGCTTACTATACTTTATTCTATTTCAAACTAAGCATTTTGTGTTCAGAAACATTTACCGCTCCTTTTAACATAAGTCAGACATTTCGTTTAGCAACCAATTTTTAGTAGTTTTGTGAAGACTTGCATTCCAGCAACCGTGACTCGATGCTATTACGTAATTTAATGTCTTAAGCATGTTGCTTACAAAGTTGGATGATAGACAGTGATAAAGACAGAGTATCGTCGTGGCTGTATTGACATGAATGCTAAAACCTGCCATTTAGTGCTTAGCATCTTGCATATTTTTAACTTTACAGATGCCATTCGTACGATTATGGTGACACTGGAGACATGGTTTGCCGCCTCTCACATCATAGTCGAGCAACTCTTTCAGATGTGCAGGACCCTTATTTAGATGTACCTGAGGCTGCGACATATGAACTCTCATCATGTTATAACGTTACCATTGAATGCGGGGCTGGTGATATGATTGCTCGGATACGTACCTCGAAACTTTTTGACGGTAAACTCTACGCCAAGGGTTCCCCAAAATCTTGCTCTGTAGATGTTAAGAGCACCTTAGATTTCGAGTTACGCATGGGCTATCAAGATCTTGAGTGTAATGTACGGCAGAGCGGCACAGGACGTTATATGAATGATGTTGTCATACAACATCACGACACCATCGTAACTTCATCTGATTTAGGGTTGGCAGTAACATGTCAATATGATCTAACAAATAAAACTGTCACCAATGATGTTGATTTTGGTGTTAAGGGTGACATTGAACCCGCATTATCTGAAGAAGTTATTGTGGATTCGCCGAATGTTGTTATGAAGATCACGACACGCGATGGCAGTGACGTGATGCGTTCGGCTGAGGTAGGAGATCCTTTGGCTCTTAAATTCGAAATCATGGACGAACAGAGCCCATATGAAATCTTTGTCCGAGAATTGGTTGCAATGGATGGAGCTGATAATGCTGAAATTACACTTATTGACTCAAATGGCTGTCCAACGGATCACTTTATAATGGGTCAAATCTATAAAAGTACACTCTCTGGAAAGATTTTGATATCACATTTTGATGCCTTTAAGTTTCCCTCAAGTGAAGTGGTACAATTCCGCGCACTTGTCACCCCTTGTATGCCTAGTTGTGAACCCGTCCAATGCGAACAGGAAGATGTCAGTGGCGAATTTAAATCACTTATTTCATATGGACGAAGACGAAGAAGGTCTCTAAATATCTCAGGTAAGAAATACTCTGTTACTTGATGAAATGAAAGAACAAAATATAAGGCATTTAAGAAATTACCACGAATTAATTGTCTTTCTTATAATTTTTCAAATTAATCAATTGGTAATTTTTCAACTAGAAATTACTCGCAACCAACAATGGCTAAAACGAACGAGAAGAGAGACAACAGGCAACCCTACCCAAGAAGATATGCTTCTTGTTCAATCCATTCATATTACTGATAAGTTTGGCTTTGAAAAGCAACAACAACTTCAAAATCTTCAACAGTTTAATTTTGGCACAAACGACAACAATCAAACTATCTTCGTTGCAAGTGATGCACAACACGGATTTTGTATGAATGCTATAGGTAAGCCATTTGTAAAACTTTAGTCCTTATATATGGGAAGTTACCATACGTATACATATGCAGAAGCACTAAAAATGATGGATACATCTCGTTTCAAAGTTTATACACATACTTAGCATGATTGTAGCTTTAACACAAATTAAAAGCTATGAGGTTAATAAAACAGCAAAAGGTATTATTTAAATACTAGCGGACCCAGAAGATGTTATCCTGTCCTTATGAGGACGTGGCACCGCCTACATTTAATATACATCACCGGTGCCCCTTGCCTAAGTTTCAAATTTCATCAATCTGTATCAAATTGTTTGAGAAATATGATTGGTTTTCATTTTTTTAATAAGCATTCTATTTCTGCCAGAGTCCTTCACATACAGTCTGTCATAAATGAGTTTGCACAACGAAAAAAAAATTAAATTTTTCAACTTATAGTTACAATTATTTGCTTGCTTTTGTAGAAAATTTTATTTGCTCAAGGCAACACTATCATCTCTAAGCAGAAGGAAAAGAGCGTATTCTATGCTCAATGCGTAAGAGAAGAGCATAAGCGCTTTTTTTTTGAGTGTAATTACAACAATTTAGTGAAATTTTTTGTTGTTGTGTTACGAAATGTATAAGCAGTGATTACAGCCGTACTAATTAAACTATTACGGCCGTGTTTACTAACCGATTTTAATAAAAAGTATCCTATCTCTTAAGTTGGAACCAACCCCACACATCCACAAAATTGAAATCGGTTGAGCGGCTTCAGAGATAAGCATAGTCGAACATCGTGACACTGCAATTTTTTATATTAAGATAATTATTTACAGTATTTAAAAAAAAGTGCAGTTTCAATGCATAAAAAAGAAAATAACAAATAACTACTTGGTTTTCATTCCTTTGTGGATAAATTCAACGATGAACGGTACATTTCTCGTTAAGCGTACTCTTTGCTTTGTGCTTTTCTTAGAATTTTTCAATAAGTTGCTTTTGAATTTTGACTTTGTGCGCACAATAAGCATTTAGTTCAATTTGAATATGCCAGGAGTTTGAAAACATTGGGTAATCTGATCATGGTGTTGATATCCATATATGTTGCAGTAGTAATCCGATTGTGTCAAACGAATATGTATTTAAAAGGTGACATTTTAGGCTACAGTTTTTGAGAAGAGTTCACTAAAAAATGGTAAAGGGTATATTAAAGTTGTGCAAATGTATGTCACAGGTAGAAGTTGGCGTGGCAGACCCCATAAAGTATATATATATAGTCTTGATATATGTGATATATTCAGCATCGAGAGGCGAGTCGATCTAGCCATATCCGTCTGTCTGTCCGTATGAAGACACGGATCTCGGAAGCGAGTACATTTTTTTTTTTTTCGAAACTCAAGCTATAACTTATAGCTGCCATTAGAACGATAGGCCGAAAAACCACATTTATTAAGAAAAATTTTTTTGTTTACTAAGAGGTTGTTACCAAATTTTTTATTTAATAATTTTGGGCAGTATCCAATCATATATCTGAATATGATAAATATCGGGTTATTATAAGGTATAGCTGCCATAGGAAAGATCGGCCGAAAAATTACATTTACAAACAAAACAATTTTTTTCCTATTAATAGCTTTATATAATTAGTACAAAATTTTAAAGCAAAAATATATATACATATATTGAATTTTGGATTGGGTACAGGGTATTCTATAGTCGGGTGCGCCCGACAATAGTCACTGCCTTTCTAGTTACACTTAAAATATTAGAAAAATGCTTGTTTCATTAATACATTTTTTAAAATTATACTTTAACCAGGTATTATTGTAGCGACAACCATCTTCATACTTGCGCAATTGGCGGTTATTGCAATTTGGACTTATCTCTATCAACGGCGCCGCAAGCAGCTTCCGTATTTAAATGGTGCGATTACTACATCAAAAAATTACGGTAGTAAAAGCAGCAACGGCAGTGGCAATAGTACTGTCTCAACAAATGTTTTGAATATACCTAATACTAGAACGGAACTTTTCTGTAAGCTTTACGAAAGTGGTTTTGTAGGACGTCAAAGCCGACAATTCTAGATAATCAATTATCGAGCACTAAAAGAAAACTATAACCACCTTTTTGCTAAAAAAAAAAACGAACAGGTGTCTATGCCAGGGCAAAAACAATTTATTAGAGCCATTTAAAATAGAAAATTTAAAAAATAAAAATGGTGCCCATTTATCATCAGAAAAAAATAATTTATTTATGGCAATAACATAATAACTAACTAGTAATACAACAACATAAATAAAGAAAAATTGTGCAACATAATAAATAAGCAAAAATAAGTATAAATAAAAAATCATTAGATAATAATTCTATTAATATTGAGTTAACAAATGGAAAAATAATCAGCAGCAATGTCGTGAAGTGTTCAACTTTATTTGGGAAAAAGGACGACTGATTTATAGTAGTGTAAAATGTTAATAAACTATTTAAAAATCACAATAGGTATATTAACAATCAAAAGTTTATGTGCATAAAAGGAATGAAATGAAATCCTACATTTTCCTTTAACTCGTGAAGCATTTATAGGCGCTCTGCACCACGCAGCATAATAGATCCCAAAATTTACAGTCTGCAAACATAAAAACAACAATCACTTAATCTAAATGCTTGTGGCTAGAGAACTAAATAGGGGTTTTTAAAAATTGATTTTTCTCTTCGGCGAGCATCAAAACAAAAATCATTGAATTTCAAAACTGTTTTGTCCCTTTTTCTTTAAAAGTTCTAAAAATTATTTAAGGTAGTAAAAATAATCCCAATTTTCTGAAAAATGTTTAGTGGTAAAACCTCTTAACTCACATTGATATGCAAAAACATAAAATTTTTATAACTAGTGATTTAACCCACTTCACTTGTCCTTTTATCCAAATAAATATTATGAAATGACAGACATTTATATAAATTTAGATGAAATAATATTAATCCAATATATCAAAATAATATACAAAAAAAAACCAACAAATAAATATGTCTTGTATTCAATAAATAAAACTGATTTTAATTTCACAGATAAAATTCTTTTCATGTATATAAATACTTAGATAAAAAAAGCTAAAAAAAAATCAACCAATGTTTCCTGTTGATTTTTACTCCCATTACCAAAAAATGGAAAAGGGTGTATTAAAGTTGTGCAGAATAGAGGCGTGGCTGACCGCACAAAGTGTATATATACTTGATTAGCATCGAAAGGTGAATCGATCCAGCCATTGTAATAGTATGTACTCTTAATGTATGCTCTTTTCATAATACTCTTATTATATGTACTATTGCTATACTAACAGTCCATTCAAAAAGCCCATAGGATGACATATAGATGGCGATACTAGAATTTTTTCCATATGATTTTTATTTAGTACTAACCTTCAAAAGAAATTTCATGATATTCCACTCAGAAGTTTGTTTTTGTGCGAAGAGTGAAACTACTTTTGAGATTTTTGAAACAATGGATCAAAAACAATTTCGTACTTTAATTTTACACTGCTTTTTGATGGGGAAAAATACCGTTCAAGCGAAGCAATGGCTTGAAAAATGTTATAGGGACTCCGTTCCATCAGACAAAACAATATAGCGTTTGTTGGCTAACTTCAAACATGATCGTAAAGGCACCGATGATGGAGAACGCAATGGACGTCCAAATGAGACGGTAACACCAGAAACGGTTAAGAAAATCCACAAAATGGTATTGGATGATCGCCGTCTGAAGGTGCGTGAGCTAGGTGAAATTATAGGCATTTCAAAAAGTGCTATACACCGTATATTGACCGAAAATTTATATATATATATAATACAATATACGATATGTTTACCAAATTTGGGATTTAATTGTTTTACCTAATGCCCAATCACATATCTAAAAACTATGTATATCGGTTCACTATATCATATAGCTGCCATAGGAACGATCGGCCAAAAAACAACATTTACTGAGAAAAATTTTTTTCTATATTAAGCAATCGTTATCAAATTTTGGATTTAACAATTCTAAGTAATATCCAATAATATTCCCGAATATTATAAATATCGGTTTGCTATAACATATAGCTGCCATAGGAAGGATCGGCCGAAAAACAACATTTACTGACAAAAACTTTTTTGTTTATTAAGATATCGTTACCAAATTTTGGATTTATTGATTCTAAGTAAACTCAAATCATATTCCTAAAAATGATAAATATCGGTGCACTATAACATATAGCTGCCATAGGAACGATCGGCCGAAAAATGGCTTTTACAAAAAAAAAAATTTTTTTTTCATGAGATATCCTTACATAAAGAATACAAAATATTAAAGCAACAAAAAAATATATTAAGTTTTTGCTTCGGTACAGGGTTTTCTATAGTCGGTTACGCCCGACTATAGCCCTGCCTTTCTAGTTTTTCTGATGGAACGGAGAAGGACTCCGACACTTTCCAAGCCATTGCTTCTCTTGAATGGTATTTTTCCCCATCAAAAAGCAGTGTAAAATTAAAGTACGAAATTGTTTTTGATCCATTGTTTTAAAAATCTCAAAAGTAGTGTCACTCTTTGCACAAAAACTCACAAACTTCTGAGTGGAATATCATGAAATTTTAACAGCTTTCTTTTGAAAATTAGGGCTAACTAAAAATCATATGGATTTGATACTAGTAGCGCTATCTATGTGTCAGCCTACGAACTCCATCTGTTATATGCAGTATGAAGGAGTTAGCAACACACATATACAAAAGGATTCCCCAGGCAGCACAAAAACGGGCCACGGCTTAATAAAAAGTGTCGACTTCGACTCAGAAATGAGCAATGACGATAGAAGTTTCGATGGTAGCGTTGGCATTAAACTTTGTACTGAAGGAGTTTCTAATGCCACAAGGAGAGATGGAATGAACATTTCATTGGCCAAAGAGATAATCATGGATTTTAGTGACGAAACAAGGGCGTAAAAATGGGTCATGCAAGGGAAAATCGGATGTTTGTGCTAGTAGACACTAGCAGATGCAAGCACCTAGTGTTAGCGTTTGGCGAACGGATTTCAAGAGTTGATTTGTGACGAAATTTTGAGTCCCGAAAATGAAACGAACGCTAAAAATTCGCAGTGTATTTAGACGACCAGCTACGACGTACGCAGAACATTAAAATCGATGAAGAAGAACTCCTGGACCAAGTGATAGAAGGAAGCGGGGCAATGGGACACCGGGCTTTTCAGTGTCCAAAGAGGCAGGGGGAGGAAAATAAAGATGTTAGGTATTTCAAAACTTATTTTAAGGAAAACACTTAGCAACCATTAATTTCAGTGTGTCTCATAGACTCGGGAAGCCCAATTTCTTTTATAAAGGAACATTGCGTTCCGAATAAAATTAGTTTAATTGCGATTGCAAAATCGAAAAAACTTAGTTGTACACCAAGACGATAAGCGTGTGAACTACATAAACTGCAGAAGTTGCTAGGTGAAAATTTAGCAAATCTATACTAATTATATAAAATTAAACACGAAGATTTTGTAACGCTTTCAAACAAAATATACTGAACCGACTTTAATAATTTTTTTTCAAGTGAAACTATTTTAGCGAGTTGTAAGTCTAAAAAAAAGGTAACAGAAATCAAAGGCTAGATGCTTTAGAGACGAAGTAGGGAGACGCACAAAACCATGCGCGTTGTCTTGTGCGTGGTCGTCTCCAGCGTAGAGAACGATTGCTTTCCCAATAAGAGAGAGATGAAAAATGCTTTACTGATTGTACCGATTCATGAGCGAATATAAAATTTACTCATCTATGAAATAATAAGCAAACAAACGAGAGAGTAGATTTCGCTCAGACAACGTTTCATGTGGCACACGTATACATACATATTGCTGTGTAATACTCATAGATCGTTGCCTTGTTTAGCTGCTGTTAATTAGGGTGGAAAAATTAAAATATTCCGAGACAGAATTTATATGAATGTTGTTGTTGCTATGCACATTGTGGCAGTACGCAAGTAATATGAGTGACCACTAATATGTAAGTAAGTTAAAATTGATTCCTTTAATTTTTATTGACGATGTTACACTACTGTGCAACGGTGACAATAGAGTGCAATAGTGAACTGCTTTGTTTATTTCCTACTTCACATACATTATATATATTAAACATGTATGGGTGATTTGAGTCTTCGAAATGAACAGTAAAGCCTGTAACATTTTTACCTTACATATATGTGAAAATGATATTATTTTAAAGTATTCTACTATCGAGACTGTTCTGTACACCATATTAGTTGTTGTATAAAACACATTTTTTAATTTTACTGCTGTAGTAAACTCTTTGCTTTGCTTTGCTGTTGCTAACATGAATGGAAACATCAGAAACCAGAGAACATTTTTATATGAATGTTGTTGTTGTTGAGCACATTGTGACGGTACGCCAGTAATATGAGTGACCACTAATACGTTTATTAATAATGATTTCTAAAATTTTTGTTGCCGATGTTGTACTACTGTGTACCGCTGACAATGGAGTGCAATAGTTAATTGATTTGTTTCTTTCTTACTTCATATACATTATACATAGTAACTAAAATTTCATTCCTAACATTTTCTTCAGCAATTTCACATCAATAGTGTGGTTATATGGGTGAGGCACATTACTTTTTTTTTGTACCCTGTACCTAAAAATGTTAAAGGGTATATCAAAGTTGTGCAAATGTATGTAACGGGCAGAAGGAGGCGTAACAGACTCCACAAAGTATATATATTCTTGATCAGCATTGAAAGGCGAGTCGATCTAGCCATGTCCGTCTATCTATCTGTCTGTATGACCTCACGGATCTCGGAAACGGTAAGATCTACAACCACCAAATTTGACATTAAGACTCGCCCAATCCATAGGCATAACAAGTTTATTTCTTTTTTTTCGATATTCGACCTATAACATATAGCTGCCATAGGAACGATCGGCCGAAAAACAACAATTACTGATAAAAACTTTTTTATTTATTAAGATATAGCTACCAAGTGTTGGGTTTAATGATTGTAAATAATATCTAATCATATTCCTGAATATGATAGATATCGCTTAACTATAACATATAGTTGCCATAGGAACGATCGGCCGAAAAACAACATTTACTGAGAAAAAGTTTTTTCTTTATTTAGATATGGCTACCAAGTTTTGGGTTTAATGATTCTAAATAATGTCCAATCATATTCCTAAATATGATAAATATCGGCTTACTATAACATGTAGTTGCCATAGGAACGATCGGCAGAAAAACAACATTTACTCAGAAAAACTTTTTTGTTTATGAAGATATCGTTACCCAATTTTAGATTTCATGATTCTAAGTAATATCAAATCATAGTCCCGAATATTATAAATATCGGTTTACTATAACATATAGCTGCCACAGGAACAAACAGCCGAAAAATGGCTTTTAAAAAAAACTCAAAAAAAAATTTTTTTTCTTGAGATATCCTTACATAATGAATACAAAATACTTAAGCAACAAAAAATATATTATATATATTTGTGTTGAGCTGTAATCAAAGCTGTATGTAGTGGATTTTCATTTGGTTTATTATTTTGTTTCATGGTTTTGTTGCGAAGTTTTTAAAGCTCCACGGCAACCATACACCCTTTATAATTGGCCAGGAGGGCTTCACCACAGTTGCAGCATTTAGGTTGTTGTTTTTCAGTTTTAGTGCATTTTGCAGTGGGAAGGTCTTGAGCACATTTTACACAACTTGTCTGTTTTTAGCAGTAGTTTTTATTATGCCCAAAAGCCTGGCAATTAAAGCATTTTGGTATGAGATTTTTTTGGTTAAAGGTTCTATGAAAATATGTGACTACGACTCGAATCGGTCTATTTTGTTCGTTTACATATGTATACCATGCAAACTTGGATTTAGTTAACATAACAGTGACAGTGCGGTAATCATGAGGGTCTCTCGTATTAATTTTGTTTGTTCCATTATTTCTAAGAATTGGTTGTAGTCGTCACGTATATCAGGCAGAATGATTAGCGGAGGTGCTCTGGTTTTTTGTGTATTTTGGGTATTATATTCTTGGTTGGTACTTGAATTAGTGTTTTTGTTTAAATTTGAATTTGCATTAGATTTTTGTTCGCTTGGAGGTGAAGAGTTTGGTTTTCGTTTCTTGGTTGGGTCGCTTTTTTTTTAAAAACTAGTCGTCTTCATCGGTGCAATATTCAGTTAGTTGACTTGATTTGTCTGAAGAATTGGCCTTGCGTTTTTTAGATTGTTTGCTTTTCCTCGCGATACCTGTCTCTTCAATGAGTTCGTCTTCGTCATTGAAATATTTTATTCGTTGGCTTGTGTTGTCAGCAATGTTTCGGTTCGTTTTGTTGATTGTATTTTTATTTTTAATTAGTTCACCTCTGAGTTGATCGTTTTCATCTTGCAGCTTGCAACTTAGCTTTTCTAATTGTTTTATTTTGTCGGTGAGGAATAAAACTATACTTTCAATATCCCATGCATTGGGTGATATTTCATTCGTATTACCTGATGAATCTGATTTATTAGACAGTGTGTCCATTTCTAATTATATTCAACATAAAGTTGTATTTAGTAAAAAAATATTAAGGCCGATTATCGATAAGCTAGCGTGCACAGAAAAACAAGTAATTGGCTCCCAGGAACGTCGACCACAAACGCACAAGCACTGCCTCACACTGCCTTGTCCCGAACCAGGGTAAGTCACTACAGTATTTGTTTTATTTAAATTAATGATGTAATTTTGGTTTCTAAGGAGCACAACTTAAACACGATTCTACTTGCAAAAGTGTGTTACACCAACATTTGAATGAAATTATTTTCAAAAAGTAAATATCAGATAATCCAATCGACCATCCAATTTCTTTCTAAAAAAAAAACTTCTAAATAATTACCTTATAGATTTCGTATAGTCAACAACAACAGAAATTGCAATTGTTGTAACTATACTCACAAAAATAAAATTCGCTTATGGTGTTTTGGTTGAGTGAGCTCAAAGTAAATGAACAATGCTTATGCTCTTTTACTTGCGTGCGCTCTCATTAATTTTTTATTTCTGTGTAATAGATAATTGCTTTGCTTAACTGCTGCTAATAAGGGTGGAAACATTCAAAAAAAAAAACAGTCACTTTATTGTAGTTGATGTAACGCGTTAAGGAGAAGCTACATTGCTCGAACATACGAACATTTCAGCGAACATTTCGGCGAACACTTCAGCGAACATTTCGGTGTTTTCTTCAGATATTGCGAATCAAAGATTTTGCCGCCAGCAGTGACCCTTTTTGGGTTTTTCTAGTCATTAGAATTGCAGAATTGCAGACAAAGCGTGCGGTCATCGTTTCGAAATCACAAATTTGCCAGCTCATTGGTAAAAAAAATCCATAATTAGCAGCAAGCGCATGGATTCTGCAATTCTAATGATTAGAAAAACCCAAAAAGGGAGTGACCCTTGGCGGCAAAATCCTTGAATCGAAATATCTGAAGAAAACACCGAAATGTTCGCTGAAATGTTCGTTGTTCGTTGTTGTTCAATTTTCTCGAAATATCTGAAGAAAACATCGAAATGTTCGCTGAAATGTTCGTTGTTGCGTCGAATGTGTGGCCTCTCCTTAAACTATTTACTACTAGTAATCCCGGCGCGCTTCTCTTCGCGTTTTTTTCTGTCCAGTTTGTGCAACCACCTTCGTTTGTCAAACCCGTTAAAAGCATGAGAAAAAAAGAGAGCACATGCTTTTTCTTTGTCCAATTAGTAATTCCTTCAAATATCCTATTTAGAATCTGATAAAACAATTTATATTACACTACAAAAAAAAAAAACACTATATTTATAAGCAGTGACGAAACGCGGCACCATCTTGCACACAGCTTCTTCTTCTTCAATTTTTCGGTCAATATACGGTGTGTAGCACTTTTTGAAATGCCTATAATTTCACCTAGCTCACGCACCTTCAGCCGATGATCATCCGTTTCTGGTGTTACCACCTCATTTGGACGTCCCCTGCGTTCTGCATGATCACAGTCTCTACGACCATGTTTGAAGTCAGCCAACCAACGTTTTAATATTTTTTCTTATGGAACGGAGTCCTTATAACACTTTTCAAGCCACTTCTTTGCTTGAACGGTATTTTTTCCCCAATAAGAAGATAAATTATAGCACGAAATGGTTTTTGGTCCATTGTTTTGAAAATCATAAAAGTAGTGTTATTCTTAGCACAACAACTCACAAACTTATGAGTAGAATATCATGAAATTTTAACAGCTTTCTTTTGAAGGTTAGTACTAAATAAAACTGATATGGGAAAATTCTAGTAACGCCATCTATATGTCATACTATGGACTTTTTGAGTGGACTATTATAATATATATAATAATAAAAGAAGTCCCGACTACGAGTTCTTTTTTTCTGTCCACCTTGTGTCAAACCCGTTAAAAGCATGAGAAAAAAAGGGAAAACATAAGTTTTCTTTATCCACTTATTCCTTCAAATATCCTAATCAGAATCTGATAAAACAATTTTTATTATACGACAAAAAAAAAAACAACAAACACAATATTTATAAGCAGTGACGAAACGCTGCTCTGTGAGCATAGTTCGGCTATTCTTTCGGCTTTTCATTCGGCAAGATAACAAAGTTATCGTACAACAAAATATAAGCGTTAATACGTTTATTACGAACGTTTTTATATTAATTGATGTGTTGTATTTGTAAGAACTTAATACTAAAAAAAAAACATATTTAATTAAAAAAAATGAAAAAGTATGCCACTCAATTATTAATCACAAATGTGATTTAAAAAATAGAAAGCGAAGAAGGAGATAGAATAGAATATTCATGAATACTAATTCTATTCAAGTTCACATTTTTAGTTTTGAATGAATTTAATGTTTCATTTACTCTAATATTTAGATTCATTCATATTTATTCATTCAATTTTGAATTGAACGGCAAATGAGTTGTTTGGAATGCATTCATACAGCCATCTATTACCTACCTATTGCTCAAAAACTCTGACAAAGAAAAAAGAAAATTTGATATTACAACCAAATTATTACAAATACTGTAGTTACATATTTACAAGCTTTCAGCTGATAGTCCAGCTTCTAAAAATTATTAAATGTCAATAATTTATTGTAAGCATTATTATGGAAATAAAAGTGCGTTTTTTCCGCGCGAAAAAAAATTTTATTACTGAACTGAGAGACAAAAACGCAGCTCTCAGCGTAAGCGCAAATACTGTTGAATTAATTGCGTTAGTCGGTGCCATCGATAGCTAAGGATAGTTTCTAGAAAACCATCGATAGTCAACGATAGTTTCTTGAAAACTATCGATAGTTCCGATACTGCAATCGATAATTCTCCATTTCAAGTTCAAGTTTTTTGCATTCGACCTTTTGAAGTATTTCCAAACTTTCGAAATTCCCTTTTATCTTTTAGGTATTTAGTTCTTTTTGCTTAAGCTACTTCTGTCCGAGTGTGTGTTACTCCAAGCGAACTGCGTTTATTTTGCCAGGAATTTATATATTTAAAACTTTCAAGAAACATTAACTAAAGCTATCAGTGCCATCGATAATTCTCCACCTCTAGTTCAGTCGCCTGCATGCTAACGTCATGGTATATACTCATACTCATACTCATAAATGAGTTTTCTGTTCGAAAAAAATCATTTTTTCAACATTTACCATACTACATTCCAAACACCTTTAAGTCCCGCATCGCATTTGGCCATTGGAATAATGATCCGATTTTCTATTGTTGGTAATGGCCTGCGCCACACTATTATCGGTCCAACATTATAATAAAAATTATTTTGAGAAAAGTTCATCATAGTGAATGGCACCCGCTTTTGCACATGTGAAGTAGAAAGCAACGTGTTTGGTATGTAGTATGGCCTGCCGAACTTTTTTATACGGAAACAACTACGTCACACTCTTCCTTAAGCTTCTTAGCAAGGGTTCTCGTCCAAACTTTTTGGTTTTTGACCAAGATTCCTTGGCATTAGACGGGCAGTTTAGTAATTTTTGATTAAGCGCCACAAAAATGCTTTGGTTCCAATTTACATTCTTTTGCTCGATTTATTATTATGTACAGAATGCATTTCTGCCAGATCCTGTACACTTTTAACCAACTGGTGGTTATAATATACTAACTGAGCCACATCAAACGATAATCTGTTTCCTGGCATATTCAAATCAAAGTAAATGACTTTATGGTACACACAAAGTCAAAATTAATTAGCAACTGGTTGAAAAATTCCAAGAAAAGCTCAACCAAAAAGAATATTTAACGGGAAACGTGCCGTTCATCGCTGAATTGGTGCTAAAAGGAATGAAAACAAAGTAGTGACAACACTTTCAGGGCAGCCAAAAAATTTAATAATTTTTGTTTATGTTTCTATTTTGTTTGTTATGCATAGATATTGGACTTTTTAAAGTGAAACTTTTTTAGCGAGTTGTAAGTCCAAAACAAAGGCAACAGAAATCAAAGGCTAGATGCTTCAGAGATGAAGTGGGGAGACGCACAAAACAATGCGCGTTGTCTTGTGCGTGGTCGTTGGTTAATTACAAGTACCTCCTGTTGTTTTGTTGTGAGGTTCACTTGCCTAATTACCTCGGATCGTGCCAGTAGCAAAACTCTATTGTTACTGTAATGAAAATGTATTGGAATTGATATTTCGGCATAGAAATGTTGTGGTCCTACTACAAACCAACTTTTTTCTTCTTGGATCTCTAGTACACAATTGTATTTTTTCATAAAATCCATACCGACTATGCCGTCATATGGTATTGGAAAATTTTCTTCCATCACTTGAAACGAGTGAGGTATTAGAAAATTATCGACACTAAGGTCTAATTGTGTGCTACCCAATGATTCTATGGTACCTTGTCCTATGCCGCTTAGATTTGTTTTATCTGGTGTGTCAATAATTGAGAGGATATTATTGAATTGTTTTAGCAGTGACACATATGCTCCAGTATCTACTAATAAGGTAACTGGCTGCCCGCTAAGTTCTAAATTTACTTTAATGAAAATGCTTAGACTCAGATGTATTGTATGTATGTATTTTATTTGATTTTACCGTTGTCTCAAGGGGTTTTGGGGGTTTCCCTGTTCGGGATTGTCTTGATTTGTGACCCGAACGTTATGTCTTCCATTATTATTGTTGTTGTTATTATTACCGCTACGTGAATTACGTCTGTAATTTTGATTCTGTCCATTTCTATTATTATTATTGTTGTTGTATCTGCCTCTTCCTCTGTTTTGGCCACCGCGCGGTTATGCCACGGTAATTACAGGGTCCGGCACTCGAAGTGTAACCAATTGGAAAGCCCATAAATTCAGTTTGGAAAATTACTTTTATTCAATTCAAAGTACAAAATGTGTAAAAATAATACAAAATTCAGAATCAATTTACTTTTGCTCGATATGACCACCTTTTTCCTTGACTATGGCCTTGAGACGGTCCAAAAACGAATCGCAAGCTGCCCGAATGTGACTTGCAGGTATTTTGGCCCACTCGCGGACGATGGCTTTCTTTAGCGCCTCGAGACTGATGTATCTTTTAGTTCGAACCTTGCTCTCCAAAATGGCCCAAAGAGAATAATCCATTGGATTCGCGTCTGGTGAATTTGAGAGCCATTGTGTGGACGTTATGAAGTTCGAAACGTTGTTTTTCAGCCATTCTTGGTTCACTCGAGCTTTGTGAGACGGTGCCGAGTCCTGTTGAAACGTCCATGGTCTGCCACCGAAATGTTTGTCTGCCCACGGCTTCAAAGCAACCTCCAGAATACTTTCTCGATAATATTTTGCATTTACCTTGACGCCAGGCTCGATGAAAACGATTGGAGAGCGCCCATCTGCGGTTACAGCGGCCCAAACCATTATCTGTGGTGGGTGCTGCCTTCTAGTGGCCAATCGATGACTTAAATTCTCGTATCGTTTTGAGAGTTTACGAATTGCTCAATTGGAAAAATTTTCTCGTCAGAAAACACAATATTCGGAAATTGACCGCTTTCGGCCAAGCGAAGCAACTCCTTTGCTCTCTCAAGTCTAACTTGTTGCTGCTTCGGTGTGAGATCATGTGCCTTTTGGATCTTGTAAGGCTTGACCTTGAGATCATTTTTCAGTATGCGGCGGATGCTACGGTCGGATACTTTCAGTTCTTTTGCCATTTGATTGGCACTTCGTCGGGGATTTCGCTCAAGTCGCTTCTTCACTTTTTGAACCATCTCACGGGACGTCGCAGTCTTTTGACGACCACCTCCATGACGTTTTGCGATGCTACCAGTATTATTGTAACGAGTTATAGTGCGGTAAACGAAAACTTTATTCACTTTGAGGTGTTTGAGCTCACGAACAATCGCTGGTTGTGATTTTCCAGCTAAATATAAAGCAATCACGCTGTTACGTTTGAAATCCATCACTGATTTTTTTTTTCGCGTTCACTTTTGGCAAAATGCTTTTGTACACTTGTAAACAATACTCCGAACTGTCATTCAGCAAATTTTTAGACAGCTGATGCCCGTGCGTCAGCTGTGCGAGCGGTCTGAAGTTGGTTACACTTCGAGTGCCGGACCCTGTATTATTACCACGAAAATAGAGGACTGTGTCTTCTTTTGTTGCAGCATTTGCGCAGGTTACAAATTTGGATACTGTTTCGTTCATGTCATTGAACTGACCAGCTTCCATAATTAGTTTAATTTTTGGGCTTGAGCAATTTGTTGTCATTGCCTTAACTGCTTGTCGAGTGGAGTGTTTATTAGCCAACTCGCGAGACATGCCATCTGTTATATAGGCATTTTCTAGGGCTTTTGCAAGCTCATTAATTTCGCTTGAGTATTGGATGGCTGTCTTGTTTTTCTGCTGAACGTTTAGCAATTTTTCTGAAAATAGTTTAGCAAGCTCACCCTTTACTGCGCGTTTTAGCGCTTGTGTAACCGCTGCTATTGTAGTTTCATCACTTATGAGATTTCTAGCAGTTTCTACTAGTTTTGTTTTTATTAACTCAATTGATAGAAGTACATGCTATCCTTTATTGGAATTGACTATTCCTATGGCGTCAAGAAATCTAGTGAGATTCAGTGCCTTGCCGTCAAATTCCGGAAGCATGCCTGAAACAATCTTGATGAAATCTACTGCTGTGTCGTTGAACGTTTCCTCATCTAATTTTAGGTTTCTAAATTCTAATAAATTGTTGAGCTTTTGTTCATATTCTTTAATGATATTATTGTCCGTTAAAGATTCATCGTCTGTTAACTGTGGTCTTATGTCATTTATTATTTGTTTTGCCAATTCAAAGTTTTCTGTCAATATATCGTAATGTTTTTTTAAATGTTTGGTCACTGACCGGTTCTTTACGACATACTGACTTATATGACTTAGCGAAATTTTGTTTAATTTCTACCAGTCTAGTGAGGACTTCTGTCCATGAATTCGTTGATTGGCAAAAGGATTGGTTGATTGTTCAACTTTGTTCAAACTTTTGATCGAAAAAGAAAATTCTAGGCAATTGTTACCACAGAGACTGACCTTGTGAGATACTTTTTCTTTATCTTATTTTTATAATCTTAGCAAGAAATTGCATTTATTCTTCTTTTTTTTTTAAATGGCTGCCTTGTAGCGGTCAGCGGTGTCGGTGCTGGTCATCACATAGGCCGGTTCTTCTAATTAGTTATTTTTATTGTCTTTATTGTGTTGTCATCGAATTATTGGTTTTTATGTTATTTTTTTATTTTTGTTAAAAATTTTTCGACGCAATTAATTAAATAAATATTTTATTTTAAGTACTGCATGTATATTTCTTTGATATTAAGTCAGTTATTATTTTTGTAAGTGTATATATTATTTTTTTTTTAGCACACTGTTTTTAGGTAGTACATGGTAAAATGCCATGTTATTAATGTGTGTTTTTTTTCTCATTAATTAATTAATAAGTTGCTTTTGTTTGTTGATTTCAGCACTAGATTTTTATTTTAATTACATTTGTTTTGTTTTTCAGTCGTACCGATTGACGATTTCAATAAGTGCATTTCACTAATGTCACCAGCACCATTGTCATAATTTGTATTTTTTGTTTTTTTTTTTTTCGCACTGTTTAAAGAAACAGTGTTTTTAATTTATTAATTTATTCTGCACCGGCTTACGGACTTCAGATCCTTGTGGATCTTTGTCACGGTCGCCATGTTATTAAATATATTCTGAACACCGAAATAAAATTATTCCGCACAAAGTGTGGATCTTATTTTATTTATTGAGACCTCTCCATATAGTGTTTCGTACTTATGAAATATTACTTATTCTATGGCTAAGTTCTTATGTATAGCTTATGTATATCGTGGCGTATGTATGTACATGCTTCTGCTTGTGCAGAAAGTTGCAAGCGCAGCATATTTGAAATGCTCGCTCATAAGCGTCTAAGCGGACACATCTTCAGCGTGTGTATTAGCTTAGCCTTCAATTTAAATATCAAATTACGAGAACGGTACTTGTTAAAATGATATTTTTGCACATACATACTTTACACCCCAATCGTTTTTCATCTCTCCGAGTGTCCTCTCGTCAAAGAGTGCTCTAGGAGGCTTACATCGTACAAAAACAACTGGTTGAATTTTAAAAAATACATAAGCAGTCATATCGAATTGAGCCAATCCATTAATAACGACATTGAGATCGAGAACTTCGTCAGGGAACTGCGTACAATCATAACTGAAGCAGCAATATACTCATCACCACAGACTAACACAACACCGAAGAGGTACCATTCAATAACCAACTGCCTTATTAAACGCCTGGTTACTAAAAAACGTCGAGGAGCAACTTGCACCAAACCAGTACATAGAACACCTGTCGCCAACTAGCACGAAATATCCTCTGTAGAGAGCTCATGCTAGTATTCAGTCACGCGCTTTAGTGTACACACCTATCAGAGACGCGAACATGGGCGCAAAGTGATGCTGCGAAAGCAAATGTTTTTGCACACCACCTAAAAGACGTCCTTCAGCCAAATCAGCCTACTAATGGGTATATCCCTCCTCCATTCTTCCATGTCGTCATACCAACCCGATCAAAGTTTGCTTTACTACCATAAGTAATACTATAAAAGATCAACTAAATCCGAAAAAAGCACCAGAAGACGATCCGTTTACTTCTAAAATGATATTGGAACTCCCAAGCATCGCCACTGTGTATGCTACAAGTTTATTTAATGCGATATTCCGCTGTGGTCACTTCCCAACTGAGTGGAAAAAGTCAATTATAATAATGATCCCCAAGCCAGGCAAAGACAAAAGCAATTCATCATCATAAGTACATAAGTCTACTGTTATGCTTATCAAAGCTCTTTGAAAAGGTGCTATTATATAAAATCAGAAAGTCAGCAGAAGCAATTATTCCCTCTCATCAATTTGGTTTTCGGGCTAAGCACGGAACCATCGAGCAAGTCAACCGATCAACGACAGATATAAGAATAGCGTTTCAAAAACGGGAATACTGCTCAGAAATTTTCCTCGACGTAGCAGAAGCATTTGACGAGTTTGGCTGGATGGCCTTATCTACAAAATAAAGATGTTGATCCCCCGAAACACTCACAAAATACTAAAGTGCTATGTTAGCAATTGGGCATTCGCCGTTTGGCACAACAACAACTGAAGCCGGAGTTTCACAAAAAAGCGTGCTTGTCCCGTTTTTTTACATCTTGTACACAGCCGACATTCTAACAAACGACCGTCTCGCTATCTCCACCTTTGCTGATGACACTGCAATTCTAAGCAGATCCCGATGCGTAATTCACGTAACTAGACTTATGACACATGCCGTAGGCACATCGAAGCAAAAAACTCCAAATGAAACACAAGGCCAACAGCATACATTGGCTTATCAACTCGCGTTCGTCTTTTAAACTGGAGTATGAAGTTATATTACACAACACCACAGTCAAAATAATTTGGACAAATGGAGCGCAGTTATCCAACGAGCTCAATCCAAGATCCTTCAAACTCTCACTGGAGCGCCTTGGTACATTCGTAATGAATTCATTCATAACGACCTTAAAATCACAATGGTTAAAGCTGAAATAGACAACATTAAAGAACGCGATGCAGTAAAAGTAAAAGCTCATCCGAATCAACTTGCTAGACATCTTGCCCGGCAAGCAACTAATACAAGACTCAAAAGAAATGAGCATCCAGCCCAGCAGTTACCTTAAGGGCCAGCTTGGAAAACAGTCTTCAATTATGAAGTAGGCTATACTCACACTAGTTTAAGACATTCATTATTGGTAGTCCACAATGAAATGGAGATTCAATAAATAATTATAAATCCAAAAACAAAAGCTACTCTCCACCCTAAAATTCAAAGTGAAAAAAACTAATCAAACGAAAGACACAAACATACAAACTAACGATGTTGCAAAAAACAACTTCACTGAAAACTAATTAACCGAACTTAAAGCCTTGATAAACGACTTGATAAACTCAATTAACAAAATGATGAACGTCATCGATATTTTATATGCAATTATAACCAAGCAAAATGGACAGTGAACTTATAATAATTCAGTTCTTAAATGACAACCTTATCGACATAGCGCTCATATCATAAACTCACTTCACAACAAACCATCATATGATTATACCGCATTATACAGTAATAAACACAAACCACCCTGACGGCACCGGACAAGGCGGTCCTGCCATCATCATTAAAATAATATGAAATTCACAGCAATGCACAGCTTTTGCACATAACACATA
>JBAMBQ010001502.1:0-38535 GCA_037044495.1 Stegana nigrithorax | reverse complement strand
AATAAAGTTAGTATACATTGGTTTATAATTATACAATAAATAAATACAAAAGTGAATGTTTCAGTGTGATCTTTCTAAACATGCCTACAGTGAGACGGTCACAATTGTGGATATCTTCTTCAAATAGACGTCAAATACGTCACAGAAGATCACGGTTGAATATTTCTCAATCTACAATTGGATTAAAATCAGCATTTGCTTATCGACCGAGTATCGATTACAATAATATTAAACATATTTCTTCAATGGGTCCAATGAATATTTTATGTGCTTTTTGCAATGCGAAGAAATGGAAAAATGAGTCACCAGGAATATGTTGTAGCAATGGTCATGTTCACCTGAGCGATATAGGCGAACCGCCACAAATAATTAAATCACTGTTAACTGGAGAGCATCAGGCATCAAGTCATTTCAACAAAAACATAAGGAAATACAACGGTTGTTTCGCTATGACATCATTCAGCGGTAAGGAAATTAGGGAAGGTAATTATATGCCGACTTACAAAATACATGGTCAAGTTTACCATCTTATTGGGAGTTTGCTACCAGTGTCGCATTTAAAACCTCAATTTCTACAAATTTATTTCACTTCCGAAGAGGAATAGCTGTCTTTATGTTCAAAGTTTCAAAACAGCTGTAGAGCAGATGCCTTCTAATAGTGAAAATTATAAAATCGTTATCCATGCTGATAAGAGCCCTGTCCAACAGCATAGAGGCCGCTATAATGCACCAATTATCAACGAAGTTGCAGTTTTGATAGTTGATGAAAGCACTGGTCCGCGTGATATCATTATACGATCACGAGACAATACTCTCCGGCGAATATCAGAACTTCATCGCTCCTACGATCCCTTACAATATCCTATTCTATTTTTAAATGGAGAGGATGGTTACAGCATCAATATACTAAAAATTTCGCAAAACAGTCGGGAAATTATTTCACGAAAAACTGTATCCTGCATGCAATTTTATGCATACAAACTTATGATAAGGGAAAACAGCTTTAATGCATTACATAGATATGGACAGCTCTTCAATCAGTACTGTGTAGACACGGCTGCTAAAATGATTACAGAAAGATTGAATTAAATAAAAGCACATCAAAAGACGTTGCGAGTTGAAAATTATATCCACCTAAGAGATGCAGTTAATGAGGATTCCAACCCAGAGAATATAGGGCAATTGGTTATTTTGCCTTCTACTTTTACTGGTTCGCCTAGATACCTCCATGAGCGCACACAGGTTGCTCTATTATATGTACGCCATTACGGAAGGCCTGATTTATTCATCACTTTTATTTGCAATCCGGAGTGGAATGAAATAAAAAGAGAATTGTTTCCCAACCAACGGTCAAGTGAGCGACATGACATTGTGTCCAGAGTGTTCTATATTAAATTGCATCAGCTCATGGGACTAATTACAAAACAAAACATTTTTGGTAAAGTTAATTGCCACATGTTTACTGTTGAATGGCAAAAGAGAGGATTGCTGCATGCGCACATTTTGATTTGGCTAACAGATAAAATTAGACCCGATGACATCGATCGCCTTATATCAGCGGAAATTCCAAATAAACTAGAAGACCCTTTGCTGTATGATATTGTATGCAAAAATATGATTCATGTCCCCTGTGGCTCAGATAATCCCACATCACCTTGCATGGCCAATAGCGATGCTCAAAAAGATATCCACGTGAATTTCTTCAGCATACGCAAACCGGTGAAGATGGATATCCAAAGTATAGGCGAAGGTGTCCATCAGATAGTGGTCACACATATACACTGGCCACAGGATACGAAGTTGACAATAGGTGGATAGTTCCCTTTTGTCCCATTCTTTCGAGATGTTTCACCGCTCACATCAATATAGAATATTGCCACTCAGTGCAAGCAATCAAATATATTTGTAAATACATAAACAAGGGTAACGATGCAGCGACATTTTCCGTAAAAGATAAACAAGACGAAGTAAAAAATTTTTTGAATGGTAGATATCTAAGCACGTCAGAAGGAATTTAGAGAATACTAGGATTTCCCATTCATGAGAGTTATCCAGCAGTGGTTCATCTATCTGTACACTTAGAAAATGGTCAACGGGTATATTTTACTCCAAATAATCTGGAGCGCTTACTACAGCAACCACCACCAACCACTCTAACTGCTTTTTGCTCTTTGTGCAATTGACGATTTTGCAGAAACATTACTTTACAACGAAATACCGGCATTTTACACTTGGACCTATAAGAAATGGCAACGGAGGAAACGAGGACAGGATGTTCCCAATTATTCCGGCATCAAGAAGGACTCGGCATTGGGAAGGGTATACATTTACACCCTAATTATTCCGAATGTTTTTATCTTTGACTTTTATTACATCATGTCCGGGGTCCAAAATCTTTTACTGATTTAAAACTTGTGGACAATCAAATTTTTCCGACCTACCGCGCTGCTTGCCAAGCCAGACATTTGCTTCAGGCTGATACTCATTGGAAAGATGCAAGTGTTTCCGAGAACGCGCACAAAATGTGAGAGCTTTTTGCAATCATACTAATTTTTTACGAAATTTCCGATCCAGATGAGTTATGGAATTTATTCCGTAAACATTTTTGTGAAGATATTCTGCATCATGCGAGAGAGCTAAGTAATGATCCCGGTATGGATTTTAGTAACGACACTTTTAATCAAGGACTCATTATTATTGAAAATTTGGTTTTTTCATATGGAGAAAAGCGATTAAATGATTTCGGTTTGCCAGAGCCTGACCGAGGAAATTCACACCTTACCAATCTTTTCTATATGCGTGAGACAACCTACAATACCAACGAGCTACGTCAGTTTGTACAGGAAAACGAACCAAAATTAACCGCTGAGCAAACAATAATTGACCATAAAATAATTGACAGTGTAAACAACAACACCGGACATATTTTTTTAAAACGTTCATCACTTCAGAAATTTTAGCTAAAGTTCGAAGCGAAAACAAAATTGCTGTTGCGGTCGCTTTTTCAGGCATCGCTGCCACTCTTCTATGCGTAGGCAGAACAGCTCATTCTACTTTTAAGCTGCCACTAAATTTTCAACCAGGACAGACCTACGCATGTTCAATTAAAAAAAACAGTCTCACTGCTAAAGTTCTTCAGAAAACATCGCTTATAATATGGGATGAATGTACGATGTCACACAAGACTCATATTGATGCCGTCAATACCACGCTTAAAGATTTAAGATCTTCTCAAGCTATAATAGGCGGAGTTACTTTTGTATTTACTGGAGATTTTAGACAAATTTTGCCTGTAGTTCCTATAGGTACACGCGCTGATATTGTTAATGCGTGTTTAAAAAAGTCAGAAATTTGGCCACATATACAACAACTAAATCTATCTGTCAATATGCGAGTGCATCTTTATGGCAATTGCCAATCTAATCAGTTTGCAGAGTATCTGCTAAAAATAGGCGATGGTTCCACTTCCATAACAAACGATGGTTGCATTACATCGTCAGATGTTGTCGGAGTCTGTGTTAGAACAATTGAAGAACTTATTGACAATGTTTATCCAGATATTGCAAATTTGCAAAATATGCACTCCAGTTGGCTTTGCGAGCGAGCTATCGTCACTTCGAAAAATTCGGCCACTGACGAAATTAACAATGCAGTTTTGCAGAGTTTCAACAGAATCCAAAAAATTTATATCTTTCGACACAGTAACAACTCAAGAAGACGTTGTTCACTTCCCAACAGAATTCCTAAATACTCTTAACCCCCCGGGAATACCTTCACATGAATTAAATCTTAAAATTGGTACACCAATCATACTTCTACGTAACCTTAAGCCACCCACATTATGCAATGGTACAAGACTCCGAATTACGCGTTTCATGCCTAATATTATAAAGGCGACTATTTTAACAGGCCTAGCATCAGGTGAAACCACTATGATCCCGAGGATACCGAGGATACCAATGATACCAACCGATTACCCATTTAGTTTTAAACGAATACAGTTTCCAGTGAGATCATGTTTTGCCATTACTATAAATAAGTCACAAGGACAAACATTTAATACTGTTGGTGTAGATTTACGTAACGAAGTGTTTTCTCATGGTCATGGTACGTTGCCCTGTCACGAATTGGGTCATCACAGAATCAAACTTTTCTTATTCCTGGCCAAACAAATCAAACTCGAAATGTTGTCTTTACGGAAGTTTACAATTATTAAAATTTATTATTTTTTCCCTTTAATAAACCTTATGTTATATCATTGTTATTGTTATGTGAAACATTTTATTTTATTTATTTAAAAATATACACCATTACAGCATGCATTGTCGAATTTACTAATTGAAACATAAATTAAGGATAACTGTTGTATTGTATGCCACAGCATTCGCAAGCCACAGCAGCCATAATTGTTTAAGACTTAACAATTTTTATTTGGTGTTATCTATGACATTATTAAATTATCTTAAAAACTGTACTCTTTTTTGTTTAACGTTCTGCATTAGGAATTATAAGAGGTTTTAAAAATGAATTACGATTTATGAGGTTTAATGTTCATTGAATTGGAAAAAAATAACGAATTAACGAGGAGTTCTAAATTTATAGAAACTTTACCAATTAACGAGTTTTTTTTCAAGGACCTGCAGATTGTTACGAATTATTGGACGCAAAATTAAGCAAAGCTCTTAGTGTTGTTGCTATTTCTCCAACTTCGTTTTGTTGTTTTTGTTGGTCTTGTATCATTTCGTTTGCTTTAAATGTACGAGTATTAGCAATTTTGAACAAAAAGTCGAAGAATATTCTTTTCGGCTTCCACTTTTTTATTTTGTTTTTTACCCAAATTTACGTATTTGTTAGTACAAACTTTATACTAATTTTTTAGCTATTGTACAATATTACACTATACTGAACACTACAGTTCAGAATTTTACCATCAATACATTAACTCTAGTAACTGTCGCTATTGTTTTCTACGTAGTATTAGTTAGGAATTTAAAATATATAAACAAGTTTTAATTAATTAGTTCTGTTAATTTGTTTTGTTGAGTAATTTATATTTTATTTAATTAATTTCATTTTAAATCAAGTCTATTGGTCGTAATCACTTAAATCTTCAAGCTGTTGTTAATTATTTTATCGGCAGTGCGTTAACTTGGTGCTTTTGATGGTTTTCTAGTGATCCATAGTATTTTCTGTTGGTTATTTTTATTTCTTCATCTATGGTGGGTATGTTGATGTCCTCATTTAGTATTCGGTTGAATATGTACCAGGGTACATATGTAATTTCTCAATTTTTTTGCCACTCCCCATAGTTGAATTCCGTAGATTCATATGGGTTTCATCATGTATTTGTAGATGAGTAGCTTGTTAGAAATTGTCAGTTTAGAATTTTTTATCTAATAATAATTTGCGCATTTTTCTTCGTGATGTGGTTTTTCTTAGTAAGTTTACTATATAGATGCATTCCGAGATATGAGTATTTAGCTTTTGTACTTGCTGGGATGTAAGTTCCGTTTATTTGAATATTTGATGGTGGAATATTCGTTTTGGTAGTATATATGATGTTGATTTTGATATTCCAAGTTTGAACCAGTCTGCCGTTTTGTTTAATATGTCCTGTAGTTTGTTGGTGGCTGTAGATAGGTTTGTGTTTGCAGAAAGTAGAAATGTGTCGTCAGCGAATGTAGCTATCATCGTACCGGAATGCTTGCTGTGTATAGTTGTACAACAATAGTCCAAATACACCGCCTTGAGGAATCCCTGCCTCTATTGTTCGTAATGATGAAGTGCTATCGTTATATTTAACGTAAAATTTAAGTTCAGAAATGTAGCTTTCTAGGATTTCTGAAATATTTTGCGGCAACAATTTAGCTTGTATATAAGCCCCTTATGCCAGACCTTGCGTTTTGTTTGTTTTTTTGTGTTTCTCCATAATGAATAATTTGTGTCTGATGTTGGAGTTAATTTTTTAATTTGGTTGCATATTTCTCTATCGTTATTCTCTTTTAATTCCTTTCAAAGTTCGTTTGTCACTCTGTTCAATTTGGCTTTATATTCCGGAAATTGAGTTTGTTGCCCTCTTTTGCATAGTGACCTACAATCTTTTAGAAACCTCTTGATTTTCGTGTTGCTTTTTGTGCTATTCGTTTTACATAGGTATGGGTGGTTTTTATGGCTACTTCTTGATGATGTTTATATAAGCAATTGCTGATTCAATGTCATCTAGTGTTTTTAATTGTATATGTGGTTGAAGGGGAATTTCAATGAATTCTCGGAATAAGTCTGTATTGTTATTATGTATCTTTATTTGTCTGAGGGTAGCCTTTACTGCTACCACATATTGAATTAATATCGGAGAGTGGTCAGAGGAGAGTTAATACGTGTTTTTAATGTGAAAATGGTTTAAGTCAAAGTTTTTAATGATACAGAAATCAGTCAGATCAGACTTTTTCGACTGGTCTGCAGGCCAGTATATTGGTTTTCCAATACTAATATATTTAGCTTTGCATCTTTGAATTGCGTTAAGTAGGTTTTTGCTTTAGTGTTACTGATTCTTGAACCCCAGTTAGTGTTTAGCATTAAAATCATCCGCACATATGAATATTTGTCGATTGAATATAGTCTTGCTTAAAATGATTGATTTCTGTAAGTTTTAGCGTACTTTTTATCATAATTGCTGATCTAGCGTTTATTGTATTATTTTATAATCTGGTATATGAGGGTTAGATGAGTTTCTGATATGAGTGCTTCGTCTATATTATTGTCGTTGAGGAATTGTTTAAGTTCTAGTATGTGGTTCATTAATCCGTTTGCTTACCATATCATACATATATAGTACAACCAGAATGTTTATAGTGTTTAATATATTTGCCATTTGCTGTACCAATTACTTTATCACGTCTTTTAGCTCGATTAGTTCAGATGCAATGTTGGATGAAGTTTTTTGTGTGTTCTTATCTGCCGTTTTGTGGTATGTATCCGGAGATTTTTCTGGTGAGGGGGCTGGAGCCTTTAGTTAGGTCGTTTCCATATTTCTGTTACTTTTACTTTTCACTGTATTGGCATAACTTAGTTCGGGTAGTGTAACATTTTGTGTTTTGGGTGGCATTAGTTGATGGCTGCACTTTTGTAGACTGAGTTGTAGGGAAACGTTTGATTTTTAGTGCCTTGTAGATTTCGCACCCTTTATAGTTAGCAGTATGACTCCATATTTCTGGCAGTTACTGCATTGGGCAACTGTTATGTAGTAATATATTTATGTTGTAGATTTCATTATTGTTTTTAGCTTATTTTATTTCATTAAAGAACAGCGGAAACGGTTTTTTCGTGTGGTGTTGTTTGACATTGTGAGTGATTTGGACATCATGCCCGAGTTCTCTTAATACGGCTTTAATTTCCCCAACATCTGCATATGGATGCACATTTCTTAGCACAACTTTAAAGTTTCGATATTTTTTCAATTTAAAAGTTTAGTACTTAGTTGACTTTTTTAGTACTTTTGATCTAAGCATGTTTAATGCTTCAGAGTACTGCTCATGTTTATTAGTTTGAACACGTACGTTATTGGCAAAGCATTTAAGAAAATAGTTATTTTTACCAATCGTGCCTGTTAATGCGTCGGTTAGTGTTTTAATTTCTTGTACTCCTTGAAAATTTATTGACGGTGGTTTAAAATTTTTTTTATTTGGTGACTGGGTAACGGGAGTGGTTTTATTATTTCGATAATTATCATTTTGGTTGATTCTATTATTTCATGTGAAGTTACTTGAATTTGTCCCATTGTCGTTTGTATTGTTGTCTTCCGCTTACAATATTTCGAATCTGTTTGTTGTGTTTGTACTTGGCGCACTCAACCGATAGTTCTGTTCTATTTGCCGCGGTTTCTTTTTAGAGATAACTGATCGGTGTTGCTTTTGGGTTTTTGTATTATGATTAAGATTATTTTGGGTAGGTGATGCTGTTTTTGTTTCTGATGACTTGGTTGAAGGTGTACTTGGATATGTTACTGTTGCTGTTGTTGTAAATTTTGATGTCGATTTCGGAGTGGTTACTGAGTAAGTTGCTTGTGCTGATGACTCAGATGATGAGAAAGGTTCTGTCAGAGTATGTAATGTGAATGTTGTTGCCGTTGGTGAAGCTATAGGTGCAGTTGTTGAGTAAACTGTTGGTATCGTAAAAGCAGCTGATGCAACTGTAGTTGTGGATGTGCTTTGAGTTGTTAACGTTATTGTCGATGTTGTTGTCGCCGTTGGTGGTTTCGGTGTTGTAGGAGTTTTGTATTGTGAGCTCCAAGTAAGCGAATTTGTTGTGGAAGGACATGGTAAGGAAGGTAAGCAAGAACGCGCTCTCTCTTCGTCTGCAGAGAGGGATGAGAGTATGGTAAAGTAGCCAATGTCGTTGGTATTGGACAGCCTTCGCTCGTTCGGAGCGTTAGGCATTGTTATTTTTTTTTCTACACTTCTCTATTTGATTATTTAAATCACTTCTATATTTAGATATATGAATTATTTATTTGTAAGTTTGTTAGTTGATATATGTATATATATATATTTTAAATCACAGCACAGTCACCAGTTTACTGGTGGTTTCTTTCTTTTCTATTTCTTTTCTCAGGGAGGGTGAAACCTATATTGAAGGTGAAAATATAGTAGTTTGCTGTCCAACGATGCTACGTAATGCTTCAAAATATTACTTACGTGGACAACTTCGCACATTGGCTTATAGATTAGTTCCCTGTGTGGAAAGATTCTCAAAACTTAAGCCAATTGCAAGTGCTGTTATTATAAGAAATTACGTAAAAGTAAAATCAAGTATACAAATAATTCGGGGAGACTTGGAAGAAAATATTTTTGAATGAAAGAAACCTTTTTAAAAACAAAAAAAAAAAAATCACCTTTGGGGTAAAAACATAAAACCATTTAATAATGTTATAGATAACATAAAATAAAAATTCAGTTTTAATTACAACGCACGATTTGCACTTATTTTTGATTGTCAGCAATTAAAACTTTCTTTCATATAAAAACACATAAAATTTGCATTACATGTAAAAAAAACATTTTAAATTGCCGGAAATTGAGAGACATTTAGAAAAACGGAAAATCTAAGCATATATCATCACTCTGCTGGTGAGTGAGTGAATGAAGGGGAATGTCCATGCAGAAGATGAATAACTCTATAACACATGACACCGTGGTCTGTTTTGGAATGCAACCCTAGTGTATAAAATGTTGCCTACAAAAAAAATTACAAGCAAATATCAAATTCTAACGGGTGATTTTTTAGCTATTATCTTTTTGGCAACACTAGTTTAAACAGCTGACGCACGTATCGTGTTTTGTTTCACTGTCAAACATCTTCAATTTGGTCTATAATTTAACCATGAATCGTCTTACAAACGAACAACGCTTGCAAATTATTGAATTTTATTATCAAAATGCGTGCTCTGTTAAGAAAGTTCATCGCGCGCTTCTTCCGTTTTATGATCAGTTTAATCGACCCACGGCCGGTACGTAAATAAGCAGAATTGTCGATTTTGGAGTGAATATCAGCCAGAAGCATTGCAAGACCTACCAATGCATCCAGAAAAAGTCACAGTTTGGTGCGGTTTATGGGCTGGTGGCATCATTGGACCGTACTTCTTCAAAGATGATGCGAATCGTAATGTAACTGTGAATGGTGAGCGCTACCGTGAGATCATATCCAACTTTTTTTTGCCCAAAATGCAAGAGCTTGACTTGCATGACATGTGGTTTCAACAAAACGGTGCCACATGCCACACAGCACGCGCAACAATGGACTTATTGAGAGGCGAGTTCGGTGAAAATTTTATTCCACGTTCGGGACCTGTCAATTGGCCGCCTAGATCGTGCGATTTAACGCCTTTAGACTATTTTTTGTGGGGCTATGTTAAAGCTGATGTCTATACAGACAAGCCCGCTTCAATTGACGCATTGGAAGACAACATTGAAGCATTTATTCGTGAGATACCGGCCGAAATGTTGGAAAGAGTATGCCAAAATTGGACTAAGCGGATGGACCATTTGAGGCGCAGTCAAGGTCAACATTTGCATGAAATAATCTTCAAACATTAAATTATATGGACCGTACTATCGATTCAAATAAAGATTTCATGAATTTTTCTGAATTTTATGTGTTTTTTTTTTAAAACTTTCCTATAGCTTTTAAAAAATGAAGCTATAATTGATGCCTTGTTCAAATTTTAATTACATTATACAGCTTATATAACTAATAAAGCCGTTTCCTTGATATTCCATGCAAAAAACATTACTACAAATCATGGTGTAATAAATAGAGGAGAGAGAAATCGGACCACCATATTAAATTCATGACGTCATAGAAATATAAAAAAGAAATTTTGCCGATGCTCTACCGATTGCGCTACATCCCATGCTTAGAACAAACGTATTATGAATTAGTTTACTCAGTATTTCGCTGAATACTGAGGCAAAATGGATTTCAGCCGATAGTCCAGCTTATAGACATTATTATATGTAAAAAAAACTTAAATATCATAAAAACATAACCTATATAAAAATGGAGGAGTATTTTGTGGTGTGACGAAACCAAAATCATGCTTTATGGTGGAAATTTATGTCATCAATATGGCAAGCGACCATGAAAACTCTAAAGACAATCTATATTTAATAAAAATGTTTTAGATCGCCACCTGTTGCCATATTTTAGTGAAAAACTTCCGTTGATTTGAGTCTGTCCAGTGGACTATGACCCTAAACATACAGTATAATCGTGGTTTCAGGCTAACAAGGTAAATGTTCTAAAAAATGAAGGAATTTATCAGTCGATTTCAAATGCATTAGTTTTTGTTAAAATCACATCTAACTTGAACTACTCGCTAAATTGAACAAATTTTTTTTTTGAAATTTTCGTGAAAAAACAGAGAAAAAGAGCCCAAAAAAAAAGAATTAAAAAAAATCAACGGCAATATTAAAACGAGCCTAAACATCAGTATTTTGGAGTTGCTGCGCGAAAAGGCAGTACTAAATGTAGATTCAAGCAAGAAACGGCAAACAAAAATTACCTTCTTTTTTTTTTTAAATAACTGACTCATTATGTTTTGAATATAAAGGTACAAATAAAATAAACAATAAATTAATAAACAATATGTGACAAAGTGTGTTTTAAACCTTAAATATATAACTTTCGCTAGAGTGAACCATTCAATAACTTGAATAATGGAGCTGCTTTTAGTTAGTGTATATACAAAAAGTGGAAATTTTGCTTAATATCTCCTTTGTTGTTTTAGTTCATATGAAAACAATTGCTAATATCAATGAATATAGTGTGACTAACCTTTCATTCTGGTCTAAGTTTTTATTAAACTTTTGATAGTCTCCATCTTTAATGTCACGGCTTCGATCATCTGTAAGTAATTTCATACATATTAATTGCAAAACATATTTCTTAAATTCTAAAATAAACTAGTCAGGTCTTCAAAATAAATTTTTTTTTTGTAAACAACAATATTGATGTTGGTAACATACCGAGTCTTTCTGAACTATTTTTTCTAAAATCGTTTTTACTCGATGAAGTTACTTCATTTCTACGTCTCCAGTTATCCGGAGAATTAGCATTCTCGTTATCTGTTTTAATCTGGATTTCAGAAAATTTTTCGTTAACAGACTCATCTTTTTCTTTTTCTTTACGAAGTTTGTCTTGACGTCGAGTTTCAGCTAAACGTTCTTCAAACGCCATTTCGCGGGCTGCAGTATCAACTGGTTTTGCCGACCCAAATACATTTTTCGCAGATGTATCGCTTGGCTTTACATTGGTCGGCTCCATTTCCTCTCCAGCTAACTCGGATTCCGGAGTAGATAATATTTCGGGAAGAGGCAATGTTCGAGGTTTTAGATTAAGCTTTGGTCTTTCTTGCAAAACTTCTTCTTTAATAGAACGATCGTCACGATCATAGTTTCTATTTCGACCATCCCTAAAACGATCATTCATCATATCTTTTTGGGGAGGTGAATATTCAATTTGCGATGGTCTATTAGAAGTCCTCCATGAGCCAGGTGCGCTACTATCTTCAGACAATGGTTTGCGATCTCTTTCACGGTTAAAACCGCGATCGTAATTCCCTGAGAAACCTCCATTATTTTGATTGTCCCGTCGCCAATTGCCCGAATCGCGACTTTCGCTATTATTACCAAATCCGTCAAAGCGTCTATTTACTCTTTGTCTATTGGTTTGTTGTTCGTTTTCATTTGACAACTCTATTCGAATACGTCGACCTTTAATTGAAGGATCTGGTAAACTTAGGACATAAATTAAATCATCACGACTTTCAAGCTCGATGTATCCAAAACCTCTTGATCGACCTGTGTCACCATCTTCTCTTGGTAACCGCAACGAAACTAGGTTGATTGAACCAAAAAAATCATAAATGTCTTCCTCATTGGCATCAAAAGGCAAATTATTAACATAAGCTATAAATGGTTGCTTATGTGGAATGGATTCATCATCAAAAATACGATTTGCTCTTGGAGCTGTAGGAAGTTGGTAAACCTGAGGCAGAGCGTTACTCCCATCATCGCTTTCATCACCGTCTAAATTACGAACTTTTTTTGACACTTGTGTGGTTCCCGCAGGTGTATCTCCGTTTGAAAGAAAAGACTGCAGGGATATAACTGTTCCCTTGTTTTTTTTCCCTTTTTTGCCTGCAAGAAATCAATTATTTTATTCCCACTAAGTTGAGTATTTAAAAAATTCTGTATTTTCAGACAAGAATATTTGTAAAGCTAATACAAATGTATATGCGAAAAGTTTCCGTACATCATGGCTTCTTGACACAAATCAATGAAACAAGCACATGTTAGAAAGAGAAATGACTAAATGGTAGGCCCGCATATTAAATCATCCAATCATTTTGTTTTTCAAATAATATAAAATCAAATGTAAAAGTAAAAAAAAAAACTAACAAAAAGTATAAAAGTTCGAAGCATATGTGTTTATGTACACGTTTTGTATGAATTTATAGCGGTTTTTCACTAAAAAAGTCGTAACCGCTTAATATTTTCCGAATTCACGATGTCTTTTGTATTATACAAAAACTATAGTTTTTTTTTATAAATATGCCTACCAAAGCCCCGTGCCATTTATATTAATTTTTATTTACAATTGATTTGTTCCATTTAATTTTGCCATGAATCATACATATACCATATATTTAGATGCATTTATATATACATTATATGTACACACGCATTAAAAAAATTGGCAATTATCGTGGAGTGCAAGCAAAGTTAAAAAAATTAATTTTCTTGATTTAAAATTAGCATAATATGATTATATTAACTCGTATTAATATTTTATTGCATCCACGGAAACTTATTACGTGTCTTAAAGCCACGAGGTTGTGCACAAAAAAAAGGTCGACATGACATCGAAACAACGCTTAGTTGTACAAATTATTATCAATACTTTAGATAGAACACATAAAATCACACAACGTATTTGTTTTTCTTAATTAAATGTTATTCACATTAATAAACTATTTAATATATCAGACCTGAAGAAGCCATTCCTATAATACCGTCCACACACAATAATTTACACGATAATATTTTCAACTGATCGCTGACAAGGGGTGGCAAACAGTGTTCCCAACCTAATGAGAGAAAATTATCGTACCAACAGCTGAAAATTATCGTATTTGGGCCAGATTTATCGTACTTTTGAATATGTATAATAAACAATAAGTCAATTTTAACGTATTATTGATATATTTTAAATTCTTTATAATTTTTCTCTCGTAAACTAGCCTTAAAACTAAGAGAACCTTTTTTCACCATGACTATGAATGAAACCAAAACAAAAAAAAAATCAATATGAAAAGATCGTAACTTTGTGGCAAATAAAACCAAGTACTTTTTAATTTATATCAATATATTTTGTATTATACAATTTTTATATATGATATAAATATATTTCTATATTATATAACTAACTACTAATTGATTCCTTTATCATATTTTAGTACAATTTGCAGCCATGGGCCTGTGGCTAAGATCAGGTTTTTTTTTTTGATGTGTAAACATCTTTACGCTCAGGGAGAAAAAATCTTAGTTCATTATACACAGAGAAAAACAGATTCATTTCTTACGTTGTTTATGTGATGGAGCGAAAATTTGGCTGACAGGGTTGCTAGATCATCCGAGAAAACCAGAGCTGCCTAATCTTCATGGTATAATAATTACAAGGTGATGCAAATTTTTGACTCTAATCGGACCACTATCATTAGAAGGCCGCCATTTTCCGGGTGTGAAATAATCGACTATTAGTGTGAAATTAGTGTTGTGTGTGTAATAGCAAAACTAGTGTTATGAAATGGATTCATATAAATCTTAACAGAAAAGTTGCACATATTTCGTCAATTTGATGGCGCGGAAATCCTTTTAATAACAAAATATTCACAAAAACTCGTACATGCCGTAATTTTTTCAATCAACTGATGTGTTTTTATACAAAAATATCTTCAATTTCCGAACATATGATAGTGCTGTGCGGCGTAAAAATTTAGAAAATACCATATCAGTGTTAGGTTATATGAGAGTGTATTGGTCCGCCCGACAGGGTTTTATGAAAGGTGAAGAGCAGATGAATTCATTATACTAACATAATGAAAAGAAAGTTTAGAGACTTTCAATTGACAAAAAATATACTGAGATCATAACTACTTGCAACTTACAAAATTCTTCTTCTTCTATAGTACATAGGTTTACTCATCTCTCGTGTGATCCGACTCACATTGGTTTTTCATTTATTTCGAGACTATTATTTTCATTAACTGTTAATTAATAAAACATTATGTACAGTAGAGGTGTCAAACTATCGATGGTACTATCGATAGTATCGATAGTTTTAATTTTCAGACTCTATCGATGGTTTTAAAATACTATCGATAGTCGCTTTGTAATGTTACATTGTAAACGTCATCACTAAAATTTCTATGGAATATTCGATGCGCAGGTAATTTCCCCTCCGAAAATTCTATTTGTTAAAATAGTTAAATTTTGTGCAATTTTACATTTTTTCGGTGGTGGTGCTGATTAAGCAGGTAGTGCTAATTGTGCGGGTGGTGCATGTAGTGCTGAAGGCGTGTTGTTAATACAGTTTTCGAGATGGCGCACGGTAAGAAAATTTGATAGGTGATACACCACAGTTGTGTAAACGCATAATGAGTCCATATTACATATAATTAATATTTTTGCAGATTCCATTAAAGATTTTTTTTTTCATTTCTTCTTTAACGATACTATCGCGATAATATCGATAGTTTTTTTTTAAAATATCGAAAACTATCGATGGTCACACCATCGATAGTTTGACACCTCTAATATACAGTGCAAGTGGTAAATGCTTATGCGTATGCGGAATGTGCATGTACTGCCTTCTGCTTCATCTATCATACTGTATTAAGCAGTCTAAGTTGCCACATCCATTGAATGAGATAAAGCCAACCAGAAAAACGACTGTGGAATAATCCGTTTGTGGGTTGTGTGTTTTTCGTTTATCTGCTTAATAGTGTTAGTCAGTGTTACTTTAACAGTGCTGCAAACTTCACTTTCAGTTGCATACAGCTGATAGCAGAGAATATGTACAGTGAGTCACTTAAGTATTTTGCCTATTGGTTTTCATGCAAAAATTTTATTTTGTTGGCTTATAAAATAACAACAATGGAAAAAGTAGGAAAAAAATGTTGCTCTTCTGCTAAAGGCATATTTTCACAACAAGTTAACCCAAGTTGGGTATAATCCGTTAGCTAGCTATTGAGGCGCAATCATTTTCTGCTGAAAATTTCGATCTCACAGAAGTATTTTGCCTTGCAACAAAGTACACGTGGTTTCCATATTTCCTATGAAATTTGCCTCAATTGCGTGGAAATTATGCATGTTGTACTTGCTGCTAAGGCAATAAGTTAATGTTGTGTACAATTTCGATGTGATCGTGCTGCTTTAGTAACCCAAAATGGCTAAAGGAAAAGAAATCAATAATGCGCAGAGAAAAATCCTTTTGTATCTGTATTATCAGGGTAAACCGATCCAATATATTTCTGAAATGTTTGTCCGAAGTCGACAAACAATAGAAAACTCAATTAAATGATCGAAAGAACATGGTACCATAGAGAATGCAGCCTGTTCTGGCCGCCTTTAAATGTTGACAACACGAATTGATAGGGGAATCCTTAAGGAAAACTGGGAAAACCCACATTTGTCAGCACCAAAAATTAACGACAAATAGTTGACACTCATGCCTATACTTCTGTGCCCAATCAATTGTCCAGTTATTGATGAAAAAATGCTTCTGTCTTATTTATTAGCTATTAAACCCACTTTTTCTGTTGGCCCTGACGGTATTCCTGCATGCGTTTTAAAGTACTGTGCCAACGCTTTACATCTTCCTTTTTGTAATTTGTTTAATTTATCGGTTACGACCTTTTCCTTTCCTATGGTATGGAAACAATCTTACATTTTGCCTTTCCACAAAAAAGGTAGTAAAATGGATATCGAACTACCGTGGTATTGCTAAGCTATGCGCAATACCGAAGTTACTGGAACATATAATTACTGATCAGCTTCAGCATTATATTATTCGTAATTTGAGTATATCTCAACATGACTTCTCTAAAAAACGTTCAACAGTTACATATCTTCTGGAGTTCACTTCACTTGTTTCCACTGGATTTCCTCGTTATTGTCAGATTGATTTCAGTAAAGCATTTGATAGTGTTTGCCATTCGTTGCTTCTTACTAAATTAGATAGATTTGGCTTCTCGCCTAAACTTGTAATGTGGATTGATAGGTATTTAAGACGTAGGTCCCAAAAAGTTTTATTTAATGGCTGTGTTTCTAAAAATATTAATGTCAATTCTGGTGTCCCACAGGGCAGCCACTTAGGTCTTTTGCTTTTTAATATTTTTATAAATGACCTTCCATCGGTTATTAAGCATTCTCATGTGCTTATGTTTGCTGATGATGTAAAACTTTGTTTTACTCTAGATTCCTTTCTTCATCAGGATCTTCTTCAAGAAGTCCTCTATCAACTTTCAAAGTGGTGTAAGGATAATTTTCTTTACCTAATTTGTGAAAAGAGTTAAGTTATGTATTTCACTTGTAGCAAATCTAGGTTGTTTTCCTACTCCTTAAATGGTTATACCTTAGCACAGGCTTATGAATTTAACGACTTAGGTGTTTTGATGTGTCCGAAACTTAACTTTAGTTCTCACATTCTCATGACCAATAATAAAGCTAGAGGTGTTCTTGGCTTTATTAAGAGATGGTCTAAAGAATTTAAAGATCCTTATACCACCAAGCAGCTTTTTACTTCTTTGGTTCGTCCGATTTTGGAATATGCTTCATGTGTTTGGAATCCCCAACTCACAACATATTCTGACCGAATTGAATCTGTCCAAAAACAATTCTTGCTTTTTGCGTTGCGTGGATTGAACTGGAATTCTGCAATTCGCCTTCCTTCATTCCATTCCCGCCTTAAATTGATTAATTTTCCTACTTTAGCGAGTCGGAGATCCGTGTTAGGTATACTTTTCTTTTAGAACCTGATAAACGGAAAAGTCAATTCTCCTTGTCTCCTCGGGAAAATAAACTTTAACGTGCCTTCGCGTTCAACAAGATACTATTTGCCCATTAGACTAAACATTGCACGATCATCTTTCTTACTGTATGATGCCTTTTATGTAATGTGTTTGGCTTATGACTGTAACTATCATTTATTTTCTAACATAGCCTCCTCTTCCTCTTTAAAATCTCTTCTTACTGGTAGATAGAATTAGTTACTTATTTGAATTTTTACTATGTATATTTGTATTAATTTGAATTTAGTTTTTAATTTAATTAATTAGTTTTTGTAATCTTCTAGTAATAATAATCTTTGTGAAGTAGATAAAGCAGCTGTTTCGTTGGTTTCGTAAGTCCTCTTGTGTGGAAGTGCGTTGTGGTACAACGTCTGCGAAAAAAAATTAAAAAAAAAAACGTGTACTTTGTTGCGAGGCAAAATACTTTTGTGAGATCGAAATTTTCGGCAGAAAATGATTGCGCCTCAATAGCTAGCTAACGGATCATCGTATATGATCCGTAGTTGGGTTAACTTGTTGTGAAAATATGCCTTTAGCAGACGAGCAACATTTTTTTTCTATTTTTCCCATTGTTGTTATTTTATAAGCCAACAAATTCAAATTTTTGCATGAAAACCAATAGGCAAAATATTTAAGTGACACACTGTATATCAATTCTCTGGTGTGAGCGTGTACAACGCGTAACGGAATCGTGTACAACTCGTAACCAAACTTTGCGACGATTGAGGTAATATAAGTTAGCTATTTAAATAGAACTAACATTCGATTAATGCTAAATCATGAGATATTGGTTCAATACTAATCAATTTTGAAATAGTAAAAGAATAACAATAAAGCCATCATTTTTTTGTTTCAGTTGATAATTTAACTTCTAGTGAAATAGCGTACAATAATTCAAGGATTAGCATATATGCATATGCGACCAAAAACAACAAATATTGCATAGAATAATATAGTTTTTTTTTCTTATTTCAACTTTTTTTTCTTAAGACAACTCTTTACTTAGTACTCGCTAAAAGCAAAACTCTATTCCATTAACATAAAAAAATTCTTACAAAAATGAGCAACAACATCCAGGAAAGCCTGTTGCTTAAAAATGTATTTATATAAATTTACTTATATAAATTTATGCGTATAACTGATTCATTACTATATACATATGTGTGCCTATAATACGTGAAACACACATGCATATAAGGCAATAAACTTTAAGAAACGCCAGTTTAAACAAAAAATGTGCGTACTCGACTATCCCAACAAGGACAACATTCTTGAAATGCGAAAAAACAATCGCTATGAAAAAACTTAAATAAGGAGGCGCAAATGAAAACGAACTAGAAAGGCAGGGGTATAGTCGGGAGTAACCGACTATAGAAAACCCTGTACCCAATCTAAAACTGAATATATTTTTTGGTTGCTTTAATATTTTGTATTCATTATGTAAGGATATCTCAAGAAAAAATTTTGTTTTTTTAGTAAAAGCCATTTTTTGGCTGATCATTCCTAAGACAGCTATATGATATAGTAAACCGATATATATAATATTGAGATATGTAATTGGAAATTAGCTAAAATTATTAAATCCAAAATTTGGTAACGATATCTTGAAAAACAAAAGCGTTTTGGTTACTAAATGTGGGTTCGTTTGGCAGCTATATGTTATAGGTTGAATATCAAAAAAAAAAAAAATGTGTCGGATTACACGGGAGATATGTAAGCCAAAACCAAAAATACACTCATTATCGAGTATGTCACATCCGGAAAATGGCGGCCTTCTAATAAGAGTGGTCCCATAAGTGTCAAAAATTGGCATCACCTTGTAATAATTACACCATGAAGTCATCTGGTCTGCCCTTTTATGTAACCCTGTCGGCCTGATTAGGCAACTCTGGTTTTCTCGGACCGATCTTGCAACCCTGTCAGCCACATTTTCACACCAATACATAAACAGCGTAAGAAATGCATCAGTTTTTCTCTGTGTTAGTGAAATAAGATTTTTACACCCTGAACGCAAAGATGTTTATACATCAAAAAATAAACTCATGCCTATGGATTAGGAGAGTCTTCGTGCCAAATTTGGTGGTTGTATGTCTAACCGCTTCCGAGACCCGTGTGTTCATACGGACAGACGGACATGGCTAGATCGACTGCCCTTTCGATGCTGATCAAGAATATATATACTTTGTGGGGTCTGCCATGCCTCCTTCTGCCCGTTACATAAATTTGCACAACTTTTATGCACCGATGAGCATCATACCGAGCATTCTCTGCCACAGTGCACACTTAAAAATGTGTGATTTCAGTGTTAAATACACTGATTTCCTTTATAATTACCATGGTCTTTAGCATAATCGAAATCATCATATAATGTGCGAACGATATGTTCTATCGTCCATCGTACCACGGTTGAAATGATCGTAGTTGTACGATAATTATCGCACTTTTGGGAAACCTCGTTTATATGTTATTAAATTTCAACACTAAATTTATAGCAATTCAGAGTTGCTTTCTTTGACAGAGGTAATGAAAATTAATTTTAAATCCAAATCATATATGGGATATTCAGTACCCAGAGAAAAAAAAAAGTAATGAGCGTGACCCATATAAGCACACTATTCAAGTGAAACTGCTGCACAAAGTGTTAGGAATGAAGTTTTAGTTACTATGTATGATGTATATGAAGTAGGAAAGAAACAAAGCGATTCACTATTGCACTCCATTGTCACCGGTGCACAGTAGTACAACATCGGCAATAAAAATTATAGACATCATTACTAATAAACATATTAGAGGTCACTCATATTATTGGCGTACTGTCACAATGTACTCAACAACAACAACATTCATATAAAAATGTTCTCTGTTTTCTGATGTGTCTATCCTTGTTAGCAAGAGCAATGCAAAGCAAAGAGTTTTGAATTTCCGAAACGCGAAATTAACTGCTCGCCAAAATGTTTTCTCAATAAAGCCACGCGCGCTGTGAGTCCTATTGGAATCATAACGCCGACACTACGGTAAAAAAAGCCCAATTGACAAAAGATTTTCTTAATGAATCATCCGTTATTAACTTCATTGTTTCCATTGAGTTTCTGTATTATATTTTTATTTTTTTGGAGCACTCTTCAAATGGACATTTTTAATTGCTTAACCATTTCAGGATCGAATTAAGTGCCTATAGGCAACAATCTTTCTGTAATAATCTTGAGACAGAAGTCAATAGTTCGGGATTTACAAATTAGTTTTTCATCAATTAACTTGTCTTATGTAAACCATTAAATTCACTTTTTGGGCAAATCTGAATAATATATTGTGTGTATATGTGTGCCGTATGAAATGTTGTCTGAGGGAAATCTACTTTCTCGTAAGCGAATATAAAAATTACTCATTTATGAGATAATAAGCAAACAAACGAAAGAGTAGATTTCGCGTTCCATTCAATTGTTTCATTGTTGCGTTACATTGCATTAATTTTCAAATTCACTCTAACGCCGCTATAGATGTTACCATATCAAAAAGCTCGTACTTTTGAAAATGGCAATCGAAAGTTCGTTATAACCGGGTTCGTTATAAGCGAAAAGTACTAGTGGCGACACCTGATGAGTCCCAGCAACGTCCACTGGTGACGAGTAATCATCGGCGGAATCAGCTAATCGTACCCAGCTCGTATATAAGCTCTCGTAACATAAAGTACAAATAAATCAAGTAAAAAGAAACTTAAAAGTAGCAAGACATCATGAATGACCAGTAGATCAGCGTGCCGTCTTCACTGTACTCTGGTGAATTACACTCTCTTGAAAGTGCTGACATTGATACCGCACCGCATAACCCAACTTCTGTTGTTGCGGCGGTCGGAAACTGCAAAATGCCATCATTTTGAAGGGATATGTCTCAGCTAAATTATCCGATGCCGTCCAGAAGCTGCAACATCTAGCGCCAAACTCGCCTCGCACGTGTTATCTTCATCGCAAGTTTGGCGATAAAACCAGTCGCTGTGAGCAGCCGTGCGCTTGGAACGCGCGACCTGGTGAGGGCTTACCACCAGATTTCTGTTGCGCCCAAACACATTCATAAATCGTCTGTAACGACACCGATCGAACATTTTGAATTTCTGGAAATGCCACCTGGGCTTCGAAATGCAGCGCAAACGTTCCAGCGACTTATGGACAACTTGATGCGAGGGCTGAGTTTTCTTGAATGTTATATTGATGATTAAATCATTTTCTCTCGCTCACACGAGGAGCATACACAGTACCTCGCTACAGTATTTAAGATATTAAGCAAAAACAACCTCACAATTAACCCACAAAAGTGTTAATTTGTCAAACAGGAAGTAATCTACCTAGGTTTCACTGTCCACAGTAAGGGTTTGAAGCCACTAGCAAAGCGCATCGAAGCGAACAATAATTTCCCCAAAACAATCTCCGACTTGCGAAGGTCTTTGGGAATGGTAAATTATTAAAGGTAGTTGACCCCATAAGCGGCGCATTCGAAGACTTCTTTAACTGATCTGTGGAAGGGTGCTAAGAAGAACGACAAGCGCGTGATAGAATGGTCACCTTGTTCGCTTGAAGCTTTCAAGAACTGCAGGGATGGAATAGCTAATGCAACGCAGTCAACATATCTTATTACGCCAGACTCCCTTGAGCAATTAGTGATAGTAGATATTTCCTTCTGCTCACGAAAATTAGACAATGCGGTGATACGGTGTTCATACGCCTGGCACCGACAATACCTACCGAGTTCCAAACGGTATGAGGCCCAGCAAAATGATGAAGAGACCGACTGGAGAGAAATACGTCATTACAGCTACAAAAACTGCGCATCGATCATCACAACATACTTTGTGACATATCCATTGGTTCAATCAGGCTTTTTATTCCTGCAATCATTAGATGACGAGTGTTTGACTGTGTGCATGGTTTGGCCCACCCAAGTGGTCGAGCAACATCAAAGTAGTTAAGGCAGCGTTTTGTGTGGCCTAGCATAAATCAAGATGATTTAGCGTGGTCCCGGGAATGTGTGCCGTGTCAACGTGCGAAAATAAGCAGCACACGCGATCTGCCGAAGAAAAAATCGGCGTCCCGGATAGCCGCTTTGATTATATCCACCTGAGATGTTACTCGGCACGGCGATTCGTTTACCGAATGAGTTTCTCGGTGCTACAAAATATCAGTCTCTGGTAATGGACCAGCAGCGTTTCATTGAACAGTTTCGACAACATATGCGAGCGATAAGACCGATTCTGACTTCGTATCATACCAAGTCACAAATCTTTCGCTCTAAGAATTTAGCGGATTACACGCATGACTTCATACAAGTAGAGTCAATAAAGAAGCCTTTGGAACCACCATATACCGAGCCGCATAGTGTTGTGCGACGAGTGGACGACAAAGTATACATTATCAATGTAAATGGTAATGAAAAATCGTTCTCAGTCGACTTGTTGAAACCTGCCTCCCTCGCGGAAGTTGATAAACAAACATATGCAGAAGCTTGGCCACTACCTGAAAATACAGTGATCTCGTTAAGGCCACTATCACCACCGTTGCCTATACTATCTAGCACGCCAGAGACAATTCCGTGTCTTTCCCGGACTGAGCTAGCCACTGGAGGGGGAGTAGATGTGGCGACACCTGATGAGCCCTGGTGACGAGTAATCATCGGCGGAAGCAGCTAATCGTGCCCAGGGTTGTTGTATTTGGGGTTGCTGGGTAGTTAGTTAATAGATAAGTTAGTTTTAGTACAGTCGTGTAAAAGCTCTCGTAACATATAGTACAAATAAACCACGTGCACATACATATATATACGCTAAATACTGTATATACATAAGATATAAAAGATTTCTCGTTGTTATTTGATGTTCATGTCTCTGGTTACTATATATTCAATATAGTTTTAAAGGTTACAAATGGAATTTCTGAAAGTGATTTTGATCATTTTTAGTTGAAAAGAGAAGAGCACGTGGTGCCGCTCTTGTTGATATTTTGGGTTTTGTTTTGATTGTAGTTTTTGTGCTAGCCGAATGGTTATATTTGTTGTAGCGCTTTTTTTTTCGCGTGTAGTTGTCATGTGTGTGGCAGTTGCCTTCACATTTTAGTGTTTTAGTATGGAATAAATATGGAAATTTAAGGGTTTTTACATAATTTGTATACATTTATAATTGAATAATAATTATTGATTAATAATTAAAAAATGTAGTGAAATAGAAATATACGCAATTGTTAGAAATTAATTACATAATTATTAAATAATGCAAAAATAAATGTAAAAATATCTTGTATATTTAATCAATCATTACTTATCAAACATCAAATATCAAAAATCCACCCTAAAATAGACAAACTTCATACTAGGCGCCAGTGCGAGCCGCACATCAATAGGCAGAAAGGGAAACAATATCGACTGAAATCACATCAAAAGCGCTAGAAAGACAGTGGCTATAGTCGGGCGCACCCGAATATATAAAATATATATAATACAAAATTCAATATATATATATTTTTTTGCTTTAATATTATGTACTAATTATAGAAAGGTATCGATAGAAAAAAATTTTTTTTTGTATAAGAAATTTTTCGGCCGATCGTTCCAATGGTAACTATATGTTTTATTAAACCGATATTTCTTGTATTAAGACACAGTCATACTTCCCTAATTCTAATCACCATTATCCAAAGAAAAAGTTAGATTTATGGAGAATTCCACTTTCAGAATACCTTTTTTTTTAGGTTTGTTAAAAAAAACTGCAATAGTGTATGTGTATATTTATTTTAAAATACGAATACATATGTATGTATATTAATTTATTTCAAATCATATAAGTAAGTACTGTTTACAAGTTACAGAGTGCTAAAAAAATCAGAAATTTGTGATCATCATGGAAGTAGAATTGTATGTTATTTACTGCCTAAACGCTATTGCCACTTGATTTAGAGTTATAGAAAATTCGGGTTAGAGAAGTTCGAGTTATGGAAGTTGGACTGTATATAATTGGATATTGCCCATAATTATCAAATCTAAAATTTGGTAACGGCATCTTTATAAACAAAAAGTTTTTCTCAGTAAATGTTGTTTTTCAGCCGATCGTTCCTATGGCAGCTATATGATATAGTAAGCCGATATACATAATATTTAAATATGTGGTTGGACATTAGCTAGAACGATTAAATCCGAAATTTGGAAACGATATCTTAAAAAATAAAAGGATTTTGGTTAGGAAAATTGGTTTTTCGGCTGATCGTTCTTATGGCAGCTATTTGTTATAGGTTGAATATCGACAAAAAAACTCTTTATGCCTATGAATTAGAAGAGTCTTCGTACCAAATTTGGTGGTTGTAGGTCTAACCGTTTCCGAGGTCTGTGCGTTTATGCGAACAGACTGACGCACATGGCTAGATCGACTCGAATTTCGATGTTGATCAAGAATATATGTATATATATATATAATATATTCTTTGTGGGGTCTGCCAAGCCTCCTTCTGCCCGTTACAAAAATTTGCACAACTTTTATATACTCTTTACTATTTTTTTCTACAGGTTATAAAAAAAATTATAACCGAAATCAAAACAAAGACAAGCAATTGTTATCAAAAGCATGAGTGCGAGAATCACATGCGTAGGAGAGGAGAGAAACACAATCACAAAGACCAGAAAATATTCATAAGTCGGATATTATGAATTACTTTAATATAAGCAACTCTGTTATTTTTGGAATTGTACTACATATATGTGAAATACAAATATTGAACAGCTGATGAATGCGGTGCTCTTGTTGGGAGGGTTTCATGGCTGTCAGGAATTATAACGGCACGCGGAGATGTATGGTTTGCCTGAAAGTTTGTTGCTTATAGCCAGATTAGAGAGCGAGAGTTTGCGAGAATGTCCCGAGAAAGATATGTTGCGATAAGGTAGTGTTGCAGAGACAAGAAGCAAGTCTGATTGTTGAGGCGACAAGGCAATACTGACTGGGTTGCTAAGATTGCTGGTCTGTTAGATAAAGCTGAGTTGGCCAGTTTGAACGACACGTGGTAGTGAATAATGCGAAGTCACTCTGAAAAAGTAACTGATTTCGGCAACACGCTCTCGGGACTACTGCCTTCAAAGAAAAGTCAAAAATGTCCAAACGCCAACATAAAAATTGTGCACCGTCAGTAAACCCGATATATATGTATATTTTTGTATTTTAACCTATGTTAGTGTTGTGTGGCATGAAAATTTGGAATTAAGACCGAAGAGCAAAATACACTAATTATTTCTGAATTCATTGTCACGTCACCTTGCAATTTAATCATCGCTCAAATGAGAGTAGTCCGACTTCGAGAGAAAAAAATGCCAAACTGGCACTACTTCTAGTTTATTGTACCATGCTCTTTAACTGAGTATGGCCCGATAAAGAGATGTTGCGATAAGGTAGAATTACAGAAACAGGAAGCAAGCCTGATTGTTGAAGCCAGAAGGCAGTAGTGATCGCTTCAGGGTTGCTAAGATTTTAAGGCAAAAGCTAGGTCTGGTGGTGAAATCTAAGTTGGCAACTCTGTACTACTTTTGTGTTAACGGAATTCGGCAACACGCTCTCAGGACCTCCTAAGTTCAAATATGCAATAAGATGTCAAAACGTCAACAAAACCAATGTGTAATTTTAGTAAACTCGACATTTGAAGTGGGATCCAATAAGCCTCAAATTGATCCTGAATCAGGATTCCTGATGAATAATTACGGCTAATACTGGAGGCTCAAAACTGCCACTTACTAGAGAGTCTGAAGTCTATGCAAGCTGAAAGTAGTACGCAGTCGGAATCGCGCATAATTTCACTGCCAATGGGAACCTTACTCATGGTTGAGCTAAGCAAAGCAATTTAAGAAAGTACGTCGTATTGGCTTGGTCAGTTCTGCTATCTGAAAGTTGCATGGCTGCAATTTGGGGAGTTGTTGGTGCAGCAATTTGGATTAGATTTTAGGAATCGATACTGCGGTAGCTGTCTTGTTGAATGTTTTTGGAGATGGAGAGTGCCTTTTAGTATATGGAAATTGGGTAGTGAAGTCATTGATACCTAAATATTGCGTCGGCTTGTAATAAGAACAGCGCAACACTGAAGACGAACAACATTCGTAAGAAGCGTGTAGATGGCTGTACTGTGGATGAGCCGAACGGAGTATTATTTCAATCCAGTGTCCTTTCCATTTTATTTTGATTCTGGTGCTGAATGTTTATTGATGAAAGAAGCAATAACAGCCAGATTTTCGGGAAAAGGAGTTTGTAAATTATTAATGTTGAGCGATGTAGAAAGTAATTTTGTTTGTTGTGGAATGCAGATTCTTTCAATTTTTCGAGTGGGTGAGTGCACCCTGGAAGTCTTGTTTCATGTAGGGAAGACTTTGTAAGATATGATATTGTGATTTGTCATGAAATACTGAGCCAGGGTTGTGTTATTGTAATTGATGAACAAAAATTGAGTGTTTCCAAAGCCAAAGCTATAAGTTCTATTGTGAACTTTAATAGTTACGAAACTCTTATTGAAAATTATATTAAATTAATTGGTCGTGATAAAACTCGATTATTCTGAACTCTAAAACCATTTTCTGAATTATTTATAAATAGGCTTGCGCAAACGTGAATAACAACGGGTCAACTTGAAATACGTCTAATTGAATCTGTCACTTAATTGAGAGAATTTATTCGATTGACTTCTTACTTTTAGCAATTCGTGTCAGGCTTTTCAGAGTTGTTAAAATCGCTTTATGCTATGACTTCTACAAATAATAATAATTTTAAATGGAAAGCAGAAAATGATACGTCAGAAGATTATAACAATTTTAACTAATAAGTCAGTGTTGACTATCTTTAACCCCAACTTATCAATAGAATTTCATACTGATGCCAATTTGAATGGATATGGCGCACTTTTACTGCTTAGAATAAATAATAAACCACATGAGTATTACAGTAAGAGAACATTGCCAGCCGAATCAAGATACCATTCTTACGAGTTGGAAATATTGGCTGTTTTCAATGCAGTGATATATTTCCGACATTACTTGGAAGGCCGCAAATTCATAGTGTTTACAGATTAAAGGCCAGTTTTACTAAAATCGGTTTAATGCCAAGAGTCCATCGTTGGTGGGCTTATTAGTAGTCCTTCAACTTTGACATCGAACACAAAAAGGGACTGCGTACCATTGTGTCTGGTTGTGGTCGTGTGTAGCTTATCCTCTAACAATATTTTGATTTTTCTTAGTAAACTTGTGTTTTTAATAGTATACGAGGACGGTCCCAGAAGTGCAGTACCTAACAAAGAAAACGGGGTTTTCTTTTGTTCAAAACTGGCCCTATTTATCAACGTAATCTTCATCAAGAGCTACATAATCATTCCAGCACCCCTCTAACATTTCAATACCTCTTTTGTAGAACGATTTATCTTTTGCCTCTAAATATGCCTCAGTTTCATCGGTAACCTCTTCTTTCAAGCGAAATTTCTTACCGGTGAGCATTTTTTTAGGTCTGCGAATAGCCAGTAGTCGCTGGAAACCAAATCCGGCGATTACGGTGGATGTGGAAGCAACTCGAAGTTTAATTCATGTAGTTTTGCCATTGTCTTGATTGATTTGTAACATATCAATAGTGAGCAAACGCGGCACCCATCTTGCATACAGCTTTTTTATTTCGAAATTTTCGGTCAATATACGATGTATAGCACTTTTTGAAATGCATATTACTTCACCTAGCTCACGCATCTTCCGCCGGCGATCATCCAATACCATTTTGTGGATATTCTTAACCGTTTCTTGTGTAACCTTCTCATTTGGACTTCCACCGCGTTCTGCATCATCGATGTCTCTACAACCACGTTTGATTTCAGCAACCAACGTTTTATTGATTTTTCTGATGGAGCGGAGTCCTTATAACACTTGTTAAGCCATTTTCTTGCTTGAACGCTTTTTTTCCCATCAAGAAGCAGTGTAAAATTAAAACACGAAATTTTTTTTGATCCATTGTTTTGACAATCACAAAAGTAGTGTCACTGTTAGCACAACAACACGCAAACTTTTAAGTAGACTATCATGAAATTTGAACAGCTTTTTTTTGAAGGTTAGTACTAACTAAAAAAGCGGTGAATGCAATAAGACTGCCGCCATCTATATGACAAGTAGGGTAGTTCTGGACCGTCCTCGTAACAACAGTGATAAACGGTGATCAACAGAGTGATTAACAGCTACACTACAACTCGCAATGTGATTGTTGTTGTCAAAAGCGAGACATAACAGCGGCCAAACCGTTTTTGTCTATTTGCTGATGACTACTTTAATTTTATAAATGTTATTTGCTATTTCATGTTACTTTTCATTATTTGCTGAACAGAAAGCCGAAGAATATTCTCGAAGCTAGTAACGAGCGAGGTCCAACATGTAAATTACGACGATGAAAGTTTAAAATGATAGCGCGCGTTACCGGATGCGGTCGTGGCAATATTATTGTTTATAATAGGCGCAAGACAGGCAATAGAGCTTAACGGCATGACTTGGCAATGTGATATTTGAATAGAAGGTAGAAGTAAATGTGCACCCTAGTTAATGTGCTCAACAGTAAGACCGAGATTGCTGATGCTACAAAAAAATTTGTAGATGTACGCAATCACTCGCTTAAGTTTATCCCACGAGTTCATAAATTTACAGCCCATCTAAAGATTAACCGTCCGCACTAGTCCTACGAGAACCTTTTTTTTTAGCTCCGGAAGTAGATTTACTGAGATACAAGTTGCTGGCCATTTAGATTTATTCCCCACGAGTCTAAAGCAATGATTCCAACAATTCAATGGGGAATGCGCTTCTCGATAAAACGTCAGCAGGAACGGAACGCCATTCCATGCCAGAAGTTAGTTCCTCAATTAGAGAAATGCGATTAGAAGTGAAGATTTGAAATCGTGACGGTTCTTCTCAAAGCCATGACTATGTTACTGCTGAATCTGACCAACAAAAATATTGGCATGAAAACACATTCATTTGCTGGACTTCGCGAATGAGCTGGGCCAGCAGTGCAGCAGCACACAGCTCCAATTTAGGAACTGTAAGTGTTTTAGCGGCGCCACTCGAGACTTGGCACATAGAAAATAGGAGATACGCAGGCCTTGTGCCATTGATGTAACATAAGTTCAGCCTCCATAAGCGTCGATGCGTGCGTCGCTGAACCCATGCATTTCAATAACGCTGCTCGGCAAAATAGCTAATCGAGGAAACTCTAGCTTCGGAGTGCATGACAGCAGACAAACTTAGCCGCAATGAATTTAGCGATGCAGGTAGGCTCACATCCCGATCAAGTTTTTCTCTCCAGATTTGCTGTAGAAAGGTTTTAGCCTTTGTTATCACCGGGCAAATAAGACCAAGGGGGTCGTAAAAACGTGCTATTGTGGACAAAACAGAGCGCTTGCTTGGCTTTGCAACAAATAGCATCGGCGAGAAAAAAAGAATAACAGGACATCTGATGTTGAATTCTTGATGAATGAATTTTCCCGAATCTGGAATCTGTTGTAGCAACTCAGGATCATTCGAGCATCATATCCTAAGCTTAAAATGCCCCATTTCCAGAAGGTTAGTAGTTTGACGCATGATCTCAAACGCTTCAGCCGCCGACTCGCAGCCGTCAATATGAAAATCACTTACTACTATCTTAGAGCCGGTGGGGAACGAGAATTTTTCATCAATTGCTAATTTATGCATGGTCCTCACGGAAAGAATCGAGTTTTGTGCCCTAGGCGACAGTATCGCACCTACTGCACTGTAGATAGTTGTTAGGATTGTTAACTCGGACGCATCGATACGTTTTGCAGATATCGCCGGTTAAGGCGACAATGTTCGAAATCGCAACTATGTGTTGAACAGCTTTGGTTGCAAAGTTGGTCCGGCCATTAGTATCTCATTCAGTGAGTATCCCGATGAAGATTTGGTCGAACCATCAAAGACCACCCTCAGTTAGGTAGTGGTGCTGTCTTCCTTTAGGACGCAATGGTGAGGTAAATAGAACTATAGACTATATATGTTGGAATCCGCAAGTGATATATGTTTCTAGTCCAAATACTCATGAAAAAATGAGGAATACTGGGCCTTGAGCTGCGGTCGACGTTCGAGCTTGTTTTCTTAATTGAAAACACGACGATAGGCTTGCTTAGAAAATTCACACTGCTTAATGGGAAAACGGACAGAGTATTCACCTGAAGGCAGCCGAGTGAAATTTGTCTTGAAGTGAGCTTCGCAATCAAGCTCTTCCTTGATGTGTTGGCAAATGATGTTGGTTGGTGGCCTATAGTGGCCACCGAAAAATATCCACCCCAATCTTCTTTTTCTTTTTGTTCGTCTTTTTCTTTTCTCGTTCTTTTGACGACAAAAATGCGTTAGAATTAGTTTGAACCAGATTAGATGGCTGTTGTCCTCCAGGCTGAGAATTCTCTGTATGTGACATGGTGGGTTGCGTACTAAAATGAAGAAGACTGTGATGTTTGTTTGTTGTGCAAGAACCAGAACTACAATTACGCATCTGAGACAGTTTAAGCAAAGAGCGAGTCTCTTAACTTCACGGAGTCGAGCTTGAGATGACAAGTTGCCAAACTGAGATCAACTGTATACAGAGTGATTTGCGCCATTGCAAAAAACGCAACCATTGGCTGATGTGTAAGTAGCGATAATTGAATTTCTACTTGAGACACTACCAATTTTTATTTTTACCAACCTGTTGGTTGCCAGAAAATGTAGCAGCGGCATACTTTAAATTCTCCAACTTTTGACAGCGCTTCTCAAGAAAATTAGTGAACTGATCATGAGTGGGATTTGATCCAATGTCGCGAATTCCTCCCACTTAGCCTGAGTCACACAGTCGACTCTTTATAGCAGGCTATATATAATGATGCAGCTGGCAATCTGATCGAGTGTGCGCATGTCGTTCATAGCACGCAAGTTTGCGTTGAGCTTATCTGACATGGCACGCAGTTTAGCAGCGGAAACAGTCTCGATCTTTGAAAGCCCTAAAATCTCAGTTATGTGTGCCAGGAAAATTAGACGCTTATATTAAATCTATTATTATATAATAGCTATGGCTGATTTCGAGCGACCGTATAGTTTCTAAGGCATAGCCTTTTAGACACGACGTCAAGTGTTGCCACTTGCCGCCACTAAATTCTGGCAGCCTGAGCTGCGGCAAGCATGACCTTTTTTGAGGCTCCGTAGCTAGTAGACTTTACTGACAGACTTTACTCCCCGATGCTTGTGTTTGGTTGATCATTTTTAACAGCAAGTTTAATTCCTCCTCATTCATATCAATTTTTTTCAGCTGTTAGAGCAGCCTTAATATTTTCAGGGTGCGCAAAAATTGATTGCGCCTTACGCTTATAAAACGACACCATGTGGTTTTAAATAACAACTGTATTATCATTTTGCATTTAACCGAACGGCTATACCAAAACTTTTCCCGCAGTATTGCAGTATTTCCTTTGATGTATGTAAAGAAGTATTTCAGCAAAGTATACTTCGAATTAATTCCAAGTATACTTCTATTATACTTCTTTCATATTTCATTCGTACTTCGTTAGTGCTATATTTTTTAAGCAATGAAAACGAGAGCAGCGACTTTTTTCGCACATTGTACTGGAGCGGAATAAATATGAAGTGAATTTATCGAACATGAGTACATTTCGTTTAAATTCGTTTTTACGAATAACCTGTACAAATTTTGCATTCGCGACCATGACCATATGCGATCAAAGCCATAGAAAAGAAACAATCAATAATTAGAATTTATTGTGCATTTGTAACGAAACAATATGAGTGCATCGCGCACAATAACAAACCACAGAGCATCTTCATATTGCGCACATTGTGCACACTCAAATTTAGGAACACCAAACTAACGAAAAGGTAACTCTTTCATCTTGCGTACATGTACACACCAATCAACATTGTGTGAAGATCACAACATACATGTTTAATATGTATAATGTACATGAAGTAGGAAAGAAACAAAGCAATTCACTATTTCACCGGTGAACAGTAGTATAACATCGGTTATAAAAATTATAGAAAACATATTACTGGCGAATTGTCACAATGTGCACAATAACAACAACAATATTATTCATATATAATCTGTCTTTAAAGTTTTCACCCTTATTAGCAGCTAAGCAAATTCATGATCTATTACACAGCGATAAAAAATTACTGAGAGCGTTCGCAATTAAAAGGCCGTAGGCGTTGCTCATTTACTTCGAGTTCATTCAACCAAAAGACCATAAGTGAATTTTATTTATATGAGTATAGTTACAACAATTGCAATTTTTGTTGTTGTTGTCTAAATGAAATTTATAAGCAGGAAACTTTTCGAGTTGGCTTTCAATTGTTATTTTTAATCAATTTGCGGCATGCATTTAAATTTTGCGGGCACATTTGAAAATATTGAAAATTAATGTCTTTAGTTTAGGTTAGTTAGGTAGCTGCATCACGAGGTGAGTGATGCTACTTAGACCACAGTTTGGATCCGTTGTCTTTACTTACATTTAAATTAAACGCAAAAAAAAAAACGATGTTGGATTGTTGCTTTTTTTGGGAATGCAAAGCGACATTATACATTTTTGTCAAAATTACATATATTAAAACAATCCAATAATCCGAATTGGGCCTGCAATCATTATTTTGGATTAACGAATTCGGACTGTACTTTGTTTTCTTTTTTGGACCATTTCACCTATGAACAGTACATTTCCCGTTAAGTATTCTCTTTGCTTTGTGCTTTTCTTGGAATTTTTTAATAAGTTGATTGTGAATTTTGGCTTTAAGCGCACCATAAATTCGTTTAATTTGATTTGAATATGCCAGAGCAGAGATTAGCGTTGGATGTGGTTCTGTTGGTATACAACAACCACCAGTTAGGTAAAAGTGTACAGGATAACTGAACCGCTGTAATTTATTTTTTGAAATTAGAATTGAAATTAAGCAACTTCGGATAGGATGATTCATTTAGAAGATTTTTTTTTTAAATGTAAAAAAACACAATTGGAAATTGGATGGAAGAAGATTCTCTGACGTTTACTTTTTGAAAATAATTTCATTCAAATGTTGGCCGCGACTAAGCCGTAGGTTGTCCATTCGGGAGGCATAATTTCGGATCACTCTTTCCAGCATTGCAACCGGTATCTGCCCAATTACGCGAGTGATGTTGACTTCCAAGTCTTGGATCTTAGCTGACTCATTGGCGAAGCCTTTTGACTTCATATAACCGCAGATAAAAAAGTCCAAAGGTGTGATATCACACGATCTAGGCGGCCAATTGATAGGTCCGAAACGCGAAATTAACTGCTCGCCAAATTGATTTCTCAATAAAGCCATTGTATCGCGCGCTGTGTGTGCCATGGCCCCATCCTATTGGCATACAATTATGCCTCATCACTGAACAAAATTCGACGCGAAAACAGCGGATCTTCGTTGAGCTGTTCCAGAGCCCATTTGGAGACGTTGTTGCGGTGTGAGTCTTTCCATGAAGATTTGTCAAACATTACTGAATAAAAATAACATGACAGCTGACACTAGTCACGCGTGATCTGTAAAAGAAATCCAATTAACGAAAAAAAACTCTTAATAAATCGCCCTTAGTTTGAATGACGACTGCTTTTGAACACCATTTGCATGGATTTTGTTTATTTATATTTTTTGGTTTTTAAATAATTTTACTTCAATAATTCAACTTTTTGCTTTTACTTTGTGTAGATATTTGAACGTAATACAAACAAAAATTGACCAAAAGAAATAATTATGCAATTGCATAATATTCATAAAAAAATTAAATTAAAACAGAATATAAAAAATGTTGAATTATGGTAAAAGTTTTCCATAGAAAATGGATCTTAAATGCATTTTCTGCATAACCATCATTTGAAAATAAAATTTCCTACAACTCCGATTGTATAACAATATAAGAAAGCGCGTTAAATCAAAGAATAAATCAATTTGACTCGCAAAGACTTGTGATCATTAGAACAGACATTAGAAGATGTCATATTTAAACAAATTGAAAAAAAAAAACTGAAAGTGAAAGGAAAGAACAATGCTTTTTTTTATACTCGTATTGAACAAAAGCATAATTGTGTATATTCATATTAAAAATAATTGAGAATAAAGAAATCAATATATTGACGACTGCATCAAAAAAGGACCAAAGAGACAGTTCAATCAAGGTTTTTGCTGAAACAGGTGGCACATCATATTATTATTATTATTAACGGGCCTGAAAGCACTGCGACCAATAAGATCTATTGTGCAAGGCCTTAGTTTGTAGAAATCCTATATGTTTAGAGTTTTGATGAATCTTAACGCTAATTGGGATTTGTTGTTCCACGGTTTGTGTGGATTAACAATAGTGTCACCAAGATGGCGAAGTCTTTGTCTACCGAGTGCAGGACATTTGCAGAATATATGCTCTGAACTTTTTCTATCCATTTCACAAAAGCGGCATACATCACTGTCGGAAAGACATATTTTTTTTTATGATATCTTAGTGAAGTGACGTACCCAACCAAAATACGTAAGTCCTCTCTACTGAGCTAGAGTAGCTTATTTGATATACCCTTTGACAAGGTATATAATTGTTTTGCCTGTCGCTGACCGATGCAATTCAACCAGTGATTTAAAAATTTCTTTTACCCAAGTTTCCAGATTAATTCGTTTGTGTGGCTTTTTTATAGATTCCCAATGGGCTCAGGAATGATAAAGGGCATGATTGCTCCTTGTTTTGCCAAGTAGTCGGCGTTCTTGTTACTCTCATGACCGTTATGTCCCGGTACCCATCTTAATACTACAGTGAAAAGATTACCCAGTACATTCAATAGGTTTAGGCTGTAGTGTAAGGTTTTTAGAGCCGCTTGACTATCCGAGAGGTTGTGCGAAGACATTCCCTCGCACAAATTTCAATGGCATGCATTTCTGCTTGAAATATTGTTGGGAATTGATTTTTTTTAATTTTGGGCCATGAACTCCCGCCTCTGTTCTACCATTTTAAAGCTTTGATCCGTCTGTAAACCATAATTGGGAGCTGGGATTGAACTTGATAGAATTGGCAATTCACGATCATTTATAATGATTTGAAAGTTTTTGAAGAAACTTGATGTTGAGTGAAATGGGACTGTCTAGAAAATTTTCTGAGACTTTTAGGTGCTCTTTATATTTCCTCGTTTGAGTTCGGCCATACCTTCCAATCTCAAGGCGCTAAGACTGGTTTCTTTTCTATTAGACTTGTTAGTGGTGGGATGTGTAAAAGCACCCTTTGTGCGTCAGTGGGACACGTTTTCATAGCCCCTGTGATGCCGACACAAAAAAGTCGATGCAGTTTACTCAGTAAGTTTACTGAATTTCTTTCCTTGACTTTGACCCACCATGCCAGAGTGACTATTGGTCTGATAACTGCAGTAAATGTCCAGTAGGTCATTTTGGTATTTTGGCACCAGGTTTTACCAAAGGTCTAGTACAAGAAAAGAATGCTCTTGTAGTCTTTTTTGTAACTTTATCAAAATGGTAGTCCCTTTGAGTCCCGTGAGCTTTTTATCATGGATAATTCCTAGATAGCTCGCTGCGTTGGAAAATTGGGTTGTGATGCCATTTAGCACCGGGCACTTGAGAGTAATGTTTATTTTCCTGGTGAATTGCATCTGCGAAGTTTTTGATGGGTTAATGGAGAGCCTAATTTCACTGCACTATTTATTTATTATTTTTAGGGCTTGTTGCTTGCGGTCCGAGATGGAGCTGCGGTTGCAGTTTCTGTAGATTTGCCACTTTGGTAGGCAAATTGCAGTTTGTGCAAAGTGAAATCAATAAGTTTGTTATTCCTTATATGTTGATCCAGAATTTTTTCCATTGTTTTCAGGAAAAACGAGCTGAGGCTTATAGATTTATAGGATTTCGGTAGTTGTTCTGTTTTTTGCCTTACATTTGGAATAAACACTACTTTGACTTCAGCCCACTTCGTAGGGATATGACCTAGCAAGAGACTTGCTTTGAATATTCTGTCCAGTTTTGGGACAACGTACGAAGCTCCATGCTGGAGCAGGCAAGAGTATATCCCATCAGGCCCAGGGAATTCGTATGGGCTTAACGATGAAAAAACAATCTGGTTCTTTCATGTTACAGATACCGTTTGAGTGATCTTTAACTACGGATTTTTGAAGGCGAATCGCATTCGTAAGAGACCAAGTCCCCCGTTTATTTTGCTCTATTAAATAATTTTCTTTCCTTGTTTCGAAATTCAGCAAACGTCTTGTTCCACCAACGAATGTTTCTTCGTAGTTCTTGCAATTTTTCTGGACAACTTTAATGAAAGGCATTGGTAATGTTAGAATGAAGCTCCTCAGTTTCTAATTCAAGCTCAGATTTCTTGGATTTTCTGTATACTTTGCCTGTGTTACAGTTTCATCCACATCGAACCGTATGTGCATATTATCAGACATGGATGTTTATTGAGACACATGCCAGTTTGAGACTTCAGACCAGGCACTGTGGCTAGCGAGAGTATAGTCAAGGATATCCCCCCGTATTGAATTTACAAATGTCGGTTCGTTGCCTCGGTTAAGTACAGTAATATTGTATCTAAGGAAGAACTCAAAAGGTACTTACCTCTTGAGTTGACGTCATTACTTCCCCAGGTTGGTTGGTGGGCGTTTACGTCATAGGAGACAATCCATCGGAGGTGACGCTGCTGGCAAACGCAAAGATGTCCTCATTCTTCCCTTTTCTAAACTTTTGGCATATCGCTACCAGGACCTCAGATATAAATCGTGAGATACGAAGATAGGTTACTTAGTTGCTAATTAGCATCGCTGCTCTAGGGCGATTATTATTGGTCGCATACATCACCTTACCGTTTGTGTTTTGGATCCTTTTATGACTCCGTTATATGCCCATGGTTCTTGGATGAAAGCTATGTCTAAGAGTTCCGCCTTAAACCTCCTCGCCAGTATATCCAAGGCAGCTTTCGCACGGTGGATGTTTATTTGGAGGCACCAGAGTTGCTTCTTTTCGCTGCTGGGGTTACGTGGAGGTAGGGCCATTATTTGGTTTTTTCTCGTGCACTTGCCGTCTTTTTCTTCCCTCTATTGCTACGCAGCAAGACCGCTTCTCTTCCGCGCATCTGGCGCCTCCCTTTCTAGCACGCTGGTGATCGTGGCTTGGGTTTGTGGTGGCAACTTGAAGCGATGGTCGCCTTTTATGCCCTCAACAAGTTGTGCACTTATTTCGATATCGGTCACAAGTTGTGGACGAGGTGCTGACGTAGCTGCTACAGCCAAGTTAGTCCACTGCGGTTGCTCTGATGGTGATTCTGCAGTATCTGAAGTGGATGGACCGTTAATTTTTGAGCTTTTTAAAGTCTCAGATGTCAAAAAGTCTTTTTCTGGTGTCTCATCCTTTATCTCATTTCTGTTTTCGAGGCGCATTTTAACTCTATCGAAGCCATAGTTCATCCCTAGTTGATGCTTCTTGATGACTTCACCAGCGGTAGGGTCGATGGCGAAGGTTGCTGAGTGCTCGCCAGTCGTAAACTCTTAGGCTACTGTTTTGCCCGTTCAGAATACCTATGACTTCTGCTTTTGTACTGTCCAATTAAGGGAAGTATCCAATGTAGATCTGAGGGCGGGATAGTTCAGCTCCTCTTCAACAATCTTTTCCTCGGCATACTTCCATGGCTTTAGTTAAGGCACTAATGCCTTTAGCCATTTGACAGTGTCATCGTTTCCACAGGAGATAACCATACATCCAGAGCCGAAAGTACAGCTATTGAAAACTAGTTTTTCTATATGCGACTGGTTTTTTATATCGCTTCTAGGATGGTGTGTTCGGTAGACAATATGGTTTTGTAGGAGTAATACCCAATTTCGTGCTGCACGTAA
>JBAMBQ010001501.1:0-18118 GCA_037044495.1 Stegana nigrithorax | reverse complement strand
GCGAATATTCATATGAGAATCAATGAGTATACATTGACGTTGAAAAGGCTTTCGACAAAGTTTGCCACAAGGGACTGATCTACAAACTAAAAGAACTGTTGTCAAACCTTATAGGTTTCTAGGCTACATCACGAAAGGAAGATTCTACTTAAGCCACAAAAACAGCATCTTAACGCTACGAGAAATGAAAGCAGGAATTCAACAAGGCACTGTTCTTGGCCTGCTGCTATACACGTTGTATACAGTAGGAATCCCTATATCTGATGATAAAGATGCACTAATCGCTACTTTCGTTGATGACACCGTCCTACTAAATGGAAACGAAAATTTAGCGACGGCAACGACAAACTGCAAACGATCTCTAACACTACAACAGAGTGGTTCAAATTCGGGAATTTAAAAATTAACGAACAAAATCCGCAGCAAGTAATATAAACGACAAAACGATACTCTGGTCAGAGAAATACACAAATAAATGGGACGAATATCAAAAATGGCACAGAAGTCAAATACCTCGGTATGTATCTGGACAGTAACATAAACTGGAAATTCTACTTACAAAAAAAAAAAAAAGAACAAATGATAGGTAAATTTAAGCAGCTGTACTGGCTACTCAACAAAAAATCGACATTATCACTGCACAACAAGCTACTAATCTACAACCTCATGATCAAACCTATATGGACCAATGGCATACAGCTCTGGGGCACAGCAAAAAAGGCGAACACAAATTTTATACAACGACAATAGTCCAAGATGCTACGATCGATAGTTAACGCCCCTTGGTATTCGAAACCATGAGATACATAAAGACTTAAGCATTCCCACAGTTGAAGAAGAAATCAAAAGAAAAAGTACTAAATACTAGGCAACTATAGAAGTCCACACAAACATCGAAGTAAACATGCTACCGACTAAAGAACTCATTCAACCAAGAAGATTAAAACGCAATCGACCAGTCGACCTAATATAAGATACTGAGCATCATAGGAAAGATATATGACCAATAAAAATAATAAGCTAATTAATATGTCCATATTTATATGTATATGTTGTAAGTAATTGTACATTTGACACAATTGTTAACCCATACTAAGTTAAATTTGACAAGACAAAATACTTAAACTTTTGGGATATTAAAAAAAAAACTATAAAGGCAGGGCTATAGTCGGGCATAACCGACTATAGAAAACCCTGTACCCAATCCAAAACTGAATATATATTTTTCTTTTGCTTTAATATTTTGTATTCATTATGCCAGGAATTCTCAATAAATTTTTATTTTTTGTAAAAGTAATTTTTGGGCCGATCGTTCCTATGTACCAAAAAATAGTAAAGGGTGTATTAAAGTTGTGCAAATGTAAGTAACTTGCAAAAGGAGGTGTGGCAGAACCCACAAAGTATATATATATATTGTTGATCAGCATCGAAAAGCGAGTCGATCTAGCCAAGTCCGTCTGTCTGTCTGTCTGTCTGTATGTCTGTATGAACAAACGGATCTCGGAAACGGTAAGACCTACAACCATCAAATTTTGCATGAAGTCTCACCCAATCCATAGGCATAACAAGTTTATTTTTTTTCTATAATCAACCAAGAACGATCGGCAGAAAACCCACATTTAGTAACCAAAACCATTTTGTTTTTCAAGATACCGTTACCAAATTTTGTATTTGATAGTTTAAGCTAATACCAAATGACATATCTCAATATTATATATATTTATCGATATATATTTATATTTATACACCCTATCCTTTTTTTGAGATACGTGTACTAGGTAACCGTGTAAAAAAAAAACGTGTAAAAAAATACATGCGACATATGGAAAATTAGGGGATACGTTCCACAACTTTAAAAAATCGTGTAAGATGCGAAAACTTCAAATATTTTCCCAACAAACCGTGCAAAAAAAGTAATAATTCTATTCACATTACATAAAAAACATTTAAATTACTGCAAATTTAGTCCATAAGTATTTATAACATAAATAAAAATCAATATCGCAATTTTGAGCACTTAATTGGGCGATTAGAAAAAGCTTAAAGTCAAAACTATAGATTTCAGTAAGTGCGACAGACGCATATAGAGCTGATTATTTTCAAAGAGAAAGAGTGATTTTACTAATATTCTTTTGATTTAGTCAATTTCAGTGTTTCTTTGCTAATCACACCATATCAGAGTTGACATAATTTACATTTACGTTAAGTTTTCTGGAAGTCGTTGCATTTTTTTTTTTTTGAGATTCGTGCAAAAGCGAAAAATTCGTGAAAATAAATTTTTTTCTTCCAATTTTTGGACCATGTTATTTCGAAATCGTGTAAAAAAAAACCGTGTAAAAAGAAGATAGGGTGTATATATATATATTTGTATATATATCGATCATATAGCTGCCATAGGAGCGGTCAACCGTTCTGCGACACATCTTGTAGTTTCGTGTATCAGGACGGAGCGGCAGCAATGCTTTGTGTAGCAACTGCCTAACATTCGGCCCTCCTGATCGTATTCATCTGTCTCAGATGACAGTAGTTGCTCGTTTTCTACTATAAATCTCCATAACTTCATGTTGTCTCAGCTACTACTAGTTATATTTGGACCCTCTGCGTTTGCTACTTTACGGATATCGTAACGCCCGTTACCTTTAGCTTTGGTGACTTCATAGGAGTCATTCACTAGCCAGTTTCCTTCCCGCCACAAACTGCGTTCTTTTTATGGCTGTCAGGTCCCCAACCTTATATTCATATTCGGCTTTACGTTTCTTGTCAAAAGTGCGCTTGTAGGCCACATGTTCTTGTTCGATGTGATGTTTTACAGCATCAAGTATCTTTCGTCGTTCGTCATTGAACTGAGAAACCAGCTCCTCATTAAGCAGCTCTAGCAAGTGTCCTTCGGTTCGGTTATTCATCTTTGTGCCAAACAGTACTTCGAATGCCGACGTTTTGACTGTAGAATTTACATGCGAATTTAGCGCTTTTTGCACTTCCGGCAAATACTTGTACCATTTGCTTGGTTCAGAATTTAAACCATTGCCTCTAGCCACGCCTATGGTTGTCAAAATGTGTTCGACTTGATTTTCGTGTAAAAAACTCTTGAATGCCTCAGTCGTGTACACCGAACCTCTGTCGCTGATTATTCGCTTAGGAAAACTAAACACATGAGACCAATCTGTTTTTCTCTTGATCACCTCTTCTTGGCCAATAGATTTTGTGGGAAAAAGCCACACGAACTTGGAAAAGGCGTCTACAGCTGCTAGAATGTACTTGTATTGTTTGGTTGACACATCCATCGGACCCAGATGATCAAAGCGAAGTGTATGTAGCTTTCTTGCTTACAATACCTCTTACTGTGGATAATACACTTAATACAGTCGGATATAAGCTTAGTTACCTTTTTCTCTAGGAGCGGGATCCAAAACAGCTGTTGGATAGTGTGCATCGTTTTCTGTACTGAAAAATTACCAATCTCGTGTGACCCTTGTATGATTTCTAGCTCCATTAGACGTGGTAATAACAGCAATTCGTTGCCCTCGACAGTTTTAGAAAGAAGACCGTCTTTAAGCTTAAAACTTTGATATGGCCGTTGCTCGACTATCTATACACGTTTGCGGAAAACGACTCAGGAAGTCCACATGCCTCATTCTTTCCCCTGGTCGGTGCTCAGTTTCGATGATGAAATCTTGCATATACAAGATCCATGGGACAACTTCTCTTGGTACATCCAGTTTACTAGTTATCTGTTTAAATGCGACAAAGTCCGTAACCAACTTAAATTTGATTCCCAAAATATAGTGTCTGACCTTCTTTAAGGTTAAATATGCTGCTGAAGTTCAGTCCTTGCTTCTCTTGCGTAAATTCCTAGTACTGGCTCATTTGTGATTACCAGTTTTAGATGCTGAATCGACTGTTTTCCTGCAGGATATATGTTACATACCACATCTTTCTTAAGCTGCTTTTTTAGTGGTCGCGGAACTTGTGTATATCTTGGGATGAACTTTCTAAAAAAGCCAGTTAACCCTATGAAGGCGAATACTCCCTTAATGTTTTTTGGATCTGCAAGTCGACTGTCTGCCATTGTCTTTCTTTACCTTGCCAAATCTGTCCTCTTTCAATAAGGTGTTCAAGGAAATCAATTCTAGTCTAAAGAAAGCAAAATTTTTTCCACTTGATTTTCAAGCTATACCGCGCGGCGGTTTCCAAAACTGATTTTGTTTTTTGCCTGCATTTGTCATGTACAACTGCATCTCATCTGCGTTGATTAGATCTTGATAAATATAATGGACAAACTTTATAAAAGCACCTGGGGAGTTTCTAAATCCGAATGGCGCTTTATTGCATTCAAAGAGGCCCACTTTAGTTACAAACGTTGTCAGTGGCTTTCCTCCTCGATTGGCACATGGATGAAGCCATTTTCAAGGTCCATTACCGTGAATTACTTGCAGCCTGTAGCTTTTCAATAACTTCCTACATCAGTGGTACGGGAAAACAGTCCAACAGAACCATGCTGTTTAACTGTCTATAGTCATCACAGATTCTTTCTTTTTAACTATCACACTTGTAGAAGATTTGCGTACAATGCCTTCCTGCATTCAATCATCCACTTGCTGTTTTACTGCCTCATGTTCGTCTACTGAAGCGGCTTAATCATTCCATCAGAAATTATCTTAAGTTGTATAGGACATTGCTTCATTTCCTCAGTCGGTGAGTGATAGCCGCTGTCAATCAATTGCTTTACCACCATGCGATATTGCGGTCGAGCTGCAAATGAGGTATCCTCGGATATATTATAACCAGGGCTTGCTCTCCTATGGGCTTTTCATCATCATCCAGTCTTGCGAACGTATACACCTGTGTATCGGCAACTAAACAAAACTTTTTTATGAAATCATGGGCCAGAATGGCGTCGCAATCCATTTGGCTACTTGGGACAAACAAAAATTTTTGTTCCGTTTTTAGTTCATCGACTTTTACTTGAGCTTTAAAATATTCGGTCGGCTACGTTGTTTTGTTGCCTAGCCACGCATCATAGACACACTCTTACATAGTTGAATGTCCTTAATCTTTTCTGGAATTTTCTTCTTGATTCTTCTTGATATCTACGAGACAATTTATCGACAACCCGTTCTCGACAACCGTTTTACTACGACTGCGATCAACGATAACACGCGCCTTTTCTACTTTATTTCGACAATCCCAAGAAATATGACCGGACTGATTGCAACTGAAGCACTTCGTTTTCGCGGTGCAGTCTTTTCGCTTATGTTTAACAGAGCCACAATTAAAACAGTGTTCCTTTGTACAAGCTCCTTATATCAAGGCCGTTTACTATATGAGTAATTACTGCAACATCTTCAACGTCTCCGGCGGCGGCTAATCTTGTCATATGCAGCATTTATTCATGTAACGGTTTTTCTTTCTTCTTTCTTCTTTCTTGTAATTGCTTGTGAATATCTGCTCTATTAAAACTGTACTCGAATTCGCTTATTCGAATGCGTTTGAATTCGTCATATTCACGAATAGATTGTGACTCAATTTTTGCAATTGTAACATTTGCTCAACGTTGAACTCAACGGAGTTGCTCTCAATTGTCATTGCCCTTTTTCGTTCTTTCTGCACTTCTTTAACCATATGTGTCGCGTTTGCACTAATTTGTTCGTTATCGTCCTCTTCTATTTGAACAATCTCTTCTTCTTTACTTGTTTCTTTCACCCATACTTGCTTTTTAATTGTTTCTTTCGTGTTCACTACTTTTGCATTAATTTTTTCTGCTTGTGTGCGCTTCACAATAGGCATTTTTATTTTTTCTCTCTCTTTCAGCTTTGCGTTGAATCTGTCTCCGTTAATCTCTCCAACGTTATAAATTTAATTTGCGAAGCGGAATTAAATGTTTTGCGTTGTCCAAAATGCTCACTGAGTTTTTACTTCGAAAACACAACTGAATTGCTTTATCGCCTTTACAACTTTACAACTGAATTTTTACAACCGATTTTCACACTATAAACTCAGAACCGGATTGAGCCCCCAAATGTAAAGTCTTATTACTTTATTAAAGATATTTTGATAGTAAGTCTGAATTAAATATAGTGTAAAACATAGTTAGCTTAACTAGTAAAGATTCAAAAAGAACACGGCGACTGAAGACGACTGCAGCTGAACTTCGAGTCTGCTCTTTCTCTCTGACTTCATTCCGTTGTGTCGTATGTCGCCTAGCCGTTCTGTGTCACTTCTTGTAGTTTCGTGGTTTCAGGACTAAGGGGCGGCAATGCTTTGTGTAGCAACTGCATTAAATGTATATAAAGTAGGAAAGAAGCAAAACAATTCACTATTGTACTTTATTATCATCGGTGCATAGTAGTACAATTTCAGCAATAAAAATTATAGAAATCATTACTAATAAACCTAATAGTGTTCACTCATGTTACTGGCGTACTGACACAATGTGCATCACAACATCAGCAACATTCATATACAAATGTTCTCTGTTTTCCGATGTTTCCATCCTTGTTATCAACAGCAATGCAAGGCAAAGAGCTTTCTTTCCGAAAGTTTTGGAAAAATTAGCAAGTATAGCTTCCTTCTTCGATTTTATGTATGTTATGGAAGACTTTGTAACTTTATATTGTTGTGCTAAATCATTCACATGTACGCCAAAACAATTATCATCTAATTAAATTTCTTTGTTGTATTTTACATTATTTAAAATTAGATTACACAAAATATTTGATGTAAATTTTTAAATTCCTAGATAAACACTATTGTATGTTAAGATAACACTGTATTGTAAATATTTTTGGGTAAATTGTAAATAATTAATGTAATTATGGGCAATAAATCAATCAATCAAACCAGCTGGTATCGCGTGCACCAAATTCAAAATTTCACAAAAATTCAATATTTTCAAAGACAAAGTCATAAACTCTATTGTGAACTTCGATAGTTTTAAATCTCTTATTGAAAAAGACATTGAATTAAGTGGCCGTGATTAAATGCGATTATTGGTAATTATAAATGAACTTGCGCAAACTCGAATAACATCGGGAGAACTAGAAATACATCTAATTGATTCCAATAAGACAGTTCAAAAGCGACCATATAGACTTAGCTTAGAAGAAAAGGAACTCGTGAGAGGCAAGATACATGAGTTTATGTCATCAAATATAAAAAAACCTAGCTCTTCCCTGCACTGATAGTCTTTGAGTGAATTACCGCGAGTTAAACTCAAATACAATTTCAGACAAATATCCATTGCCTCTCATATCTGATCAAATTTCAAGGCTGAGTGGTGCCAAATACATCTCTTGTATAGACATGGCTGGCGGCTTTTATGAAATTCCTGTACAACGCAATTAAACAGAGCGAACGGCTTTTGTCACCTCCGAAGCATAATATAAGCTTTTGGCCATGCCGTTTGGCTTAAAAAATCAGTGATAAAAGCCTTGGGTGAACTAGCCCACACATATGTCGTTGTCTACATAGATGACACGTGTTTTCCTTTTGTTTTCCCGGTCGGACGCGTCTTGCGCGAAAAATATAAAGTTTTGCAGTGTTTATTGCGGTGTACATACTCACAATACGTGTGCAATGCGATCGGCCCCGCGTCGTCGAAGTGTGCACTCCCGTGCGGGTATTTTTCCTACCTATCGTGCAAAAATCTATTAATAATTGTACAAATTATTAATTTTGGTGCAAAAGCGGTTCTTATTGCTACTATCCTAAGCTCAGTTGTTACGCTCTCAGCTGTAGCCCTAAAGCAACCAATCAGATGATCGCAGTATAGTTGCCTAGCTTGCACTACAGCTCAAGTTGAGTTCAAGATCAACGAGTTTTTGAACTTTAAGAAATTAAGCCAGCAGCCCCGGGCTACTACGAGAAAATGTTACGTATCTTGGAGGTTCTCTTTCCTAAGATCCTGGAAGAGAGAGCAAAGTCATCACGAGGCAGTATCCGAACAAGTATCCCCGAAGATACATCGCCAGAGATCTTGAACGCTGTCAGGAAAATCAGACTGGGTAAAGCTTCTGGTCCCAATGGCACTCCTAGCAATGCCAATGGACCTGCTGGTCAAAGAGAGTGCCGGTCTCCATCAAACCCCTCTGGGTACGACAGGGGCTGACACAGCCCCTCAGCGAACATGGATGCTTCACGGCATACCTCCATCGTTTTGGTCATGACGACACGCCTCTGTGCCTCACGTATGAGGGTGATGTGGTTGAAGACGTCGAACACTGTGCGTTCGTTTGCCCCAGTGTCGCTACTGTCAGGAGTGTGCTTGGCGCAGTTTTTGGTGAGCCCCCACCCCAGAAAGCTTGGTGAGCTTAATGCTGAAGTTTAGACGCAACTGGGATGCTGCCTGCAAGTTTACCACCATCATCTGCCGACGCGGCTCGTAGAGACCCTCGTTGATATTAGTTCTCCCCTCGAAGCAATGCTTTACGGCAGTACCGCGGGGAGAAACTACAGTATTTGTTGTTTGTGTTATTTTTATTGAAATAAAAAAAAAAAAAAAACATAGATGACAAAATGGTCCAAATCGACCAAATCCACGAAAAGTCACAGGCTTGCTAGGGTTACCTCCCCCAGAATCTGTTACTCAATTGAGACAGTTTATTGGAATAGCCTTATACTTTCGGCAATTTGTGCCAGGCTTTTCCGAATTGTTAAAATCGCTTTATGCTGTTACTTCTAAAAATAGTAATAATTTTAATTGGAAGTTGGAACATGAACAAATGCGTCAGAAGGTTATAACAATTTTAACTAACACGCCAGTGCTGACTATCTTTAACCCCAACTTGCCAATAGAATTATATACTGACGCTAGTTTGAATGGATACGGCGCAATTTTACTGCTTATAATAATTAATAAACCACATGTAATAGAGTGTTACTGAACAGAACATCGCTTGCCGAAACGAGTTAGAAACATTGGCTGTTTTCAATGCAGTAAAATATTTCCAGCATTACTTGCAAGGACGCAAATTTGTAGTGTTTACAGATTGCAACTCGTTAAAGGCCAGTTTTACTAAAATCGATGGGCTTACTTGCAGTCTTTCAACTTAAATATCGAATATAAAAAAAAAACCAATGTGAGTCGGATCACACGGGAGATGTGTAAACCTAAACCAAAAATACACTAATAGTCGATTATGTCACACCCGGAAAATGGCGGTCCTTCTAATGACAGTGGTCCGATTAGTGTCAATAATTGGCATCACCATGTAATTATTACACCATGAAGTCATCTGGTTTGGTTTTCTCGGACGATCTTGCAACCCTGTCAGCCACATTTTCGCACCAACACATATGCAGCGTAAGAAATGCATCTGTGTTTCTCTGCGTTAGTGAACTAAGATTTTTACCCCCTGAGCGTAAAGATATTTACACATCAAAAGGGACAGCATATGGATCGACATACCATGGCATAATATACAAATTGACCTAACAGGCAAATTAAGCGGCAAAAACGATTTAAAAGAACATGTTATGTTATGTTATGTGGAGCGAGTCATGAGTGCGCTGAAGAGCATGTTAACAGCGGTTGAAACTAGTCAATGTTCTTGGCAGGATATGGCTGACCTTGAACTGTTCAACAAATCGAGTAACTAAATTTAGCCGATTAGAATTGCTTATTGGCAATGAAGCACGGCCATTTGGTCTAATGTCTGTAAATAATGATATTAGCAAAGTCGATCTTGAAAGCATAAGGTCACAGGCTAAAGAAAATATTGAAAAGGGCGCTAGCTATGATAAATTAAGATTTGATAAAAATAAGGCAAAAGTTATAAATTATAAAATTGGTGATCATGTCCTATTAAGGAATGAAGAGAGGGATCAAACTAAATTAAATCCAAAATATAAAGGACGATTTTTATTAATAGAGAATCTAGGTGGCGACAGATATTTATTAAAATCATTGTCCAATAAAAGATCCTACAAATATTCGCACGAATATTTGACAGCATTGTCAAACGTACAGATTCCCGTGAAGCTTGATGAAGATAGAATGAATGTTAATGAGAAGTTTATTTTAGCTTATTGTTTGAGTCGTTAAGTTATGGCATATACGAGGACGTGAGGAAGGCCGTGTAGGATATTATGAATTACTTTAATATAAGCAACTCTGTGTGAAATACAAATAATGTAACAGCTGATAAATGCGGTGCTTTTGATGTACGTTGTTGCTTAGAGCGAGGTTAAAGAGCGAGAGGTTGCACTTTAGCCTAGTATGGCCCGAGAGAGTTATGTTGCAATAAGGCAGAGTTGTAGTTGCTTGTTGTAGCGAGAAGGCAGTAGTGATCGATTCTGGGTCGCTATTCTTTCTTGAGATATCTTTACGTAATCTATAGTAGTGGAATTATAAGTTGTTGGGGTTTCTGAAGAATTTCTCATACTTAAATGGAAAACGTCAAATAAAAATTTCGATAGGGCTTGCGACTGTGGGTTTGAAAAATTTGTATTAAAATCTCCACCCATAATAATTGGTCTTAGATAGAGATTGTTACCCAATTCACATGCATCAGCTTCAGTGTAATGCAACTGTTCGAGTACTAATTTGTACTCTAGCCGTTTTAAGGGCAGCGATGAGCCCAATCTGCGATCAGCATATTGATTAGTAATGATTAATACAGCGCCAGCTATATTTCGAAATATCACATATGTTTATTCGAACCGTGACGACAGAAAAAATGGAACACGTAATATTTTAATGCTGATACAGAAAAGACTGATTTTAATAAGATTATATAGAAATTACAAAGCGAAGAAAGAAAGGGAGTGGTAAAGAACAAATAAATTACAATAGCAAATTGTAATAGCAAATTACACTAGTAAGTTATAATAGCAAAATAAATTACAGTGGTGTGATCAGTACGTTAATGTTGTTCAAATTAAATAATAAAACTGAGCAAAGTATAAGCTATTGTACATATTTTAAAATTTAGCAAAATAAAAGATATTAAATCATTCTAAGTGGAGCTAATTTCACTATAGGTCGTTTCAATATACCCTTTGGTATTCACGCTTCAGCTACACGTTCATATTCAATTCTGCCCATGAGCGAATACATGGGTGCAGTGTTGTCTTCATGAATCAAAACCACATCACCAACCGTATGGTTGTTTTTTTGAAACTTCCATTTCTTGCAAATATTCTGCATGCCATCTCTACCAGAACTGACCCTTGATAGCGTTAATTCATTGTCACCGCTGTAAATGGCTTATATCCGCATCTGAATGTGTTCGTTTGGGAATGCTTTTCATTGAAGTTACGATGAGAAAGTGCCCTGGAGTAAACACAGTGAAATCATTTGGGCTTGATAAAAATTCACACAGCGGCCTTGAATTCATAACAGTTTCGATTTCAATCAAAACTGTAGCCAGCTCCTCATATGTGAGCCGGGCATGACCGAGTGTGCGGACAAGATGTCCTTTAGCCACCTTTACAGCGGCTTCCCATAAACCACCGAAATGTGGAGCACGGGGTGTAATGAACTTGAATAAAATAGTGTAAAATTTGTCGTATAGGGCCTTTAGCTTCTTCCACCCACTAACAAAATATGTGGCGTCGTCGGAATAGATCTGGCTGGGAAGTCCTCTCCGATCAATGAACCGCTTTAGAGCTTCGATGAACTTGTTACTCGAGAGATCTGTGACCGCTTCAAGATTCACCACCGATGTAACATACAAATACAGCATGGCACGATTTGTAAGTGATACGTGAGTATGAGTCTGCCGAAGTCCACTCCACAGCGTTGGAATGGGCGGGCAGCTGTGATTCGATGTGTGGCAAATCCATTATTTGAAAAAATAATTTCGGTCGATACCGAATGCAGTGTATACAAGTGTTGACAATTTTTGAAGCCGTCTTCAGAGCATTAATAATCCAGAATTTTTTGCGGAGTATTGCCAACAAAGGCCAACATGAAAATTTGTTTTGTGAAAGTGTTGTATTAGACAAGTGACAAATGGATCCTTTTATCTGGTTCATTGATGAATGGCATTAGCGGTGACAAGTGGGGCTTCTTCAAAATAAAGACAGTCATGACAATTGAACTGTACTGGGATCAGGAAAGGCTCAGTATATTTCCGACGTACCTCAACTGTAGCAATTGGGAAAATTACTTCGTAGACCTCTATGACGGTATGTTGGAGGAAGACCCGGAAAATGTAATGGTAATAGGAGACTTGAACGCGCGAGTTGGCGCAAATCAGGCCACGACCGATGATGCAGTACTAACTACGATAGCAAACTTACCAAGGGAATCCAAAGACGAGGAGGTGGACGCAAACGGAAAAAAATTTATAGAAATGTGTGAAACACTCAACCTCAAGATCAAGATAACTGATGACATGACGATTGAGTCTGAAATCTACTCTGACCATATGCCACTTGTGGTCACGGATAACTTCAGGATGGCAGTACAGTCACCGAACTGCGATAAGCAGCTACTCCCAAAAGTAAGATTGGACGTCAGGCAAGCCGCGAGGTATAAGAGGAAGATGGATGAGTTTCTAGATAGGAACAGTGTAGAGAGCCACGAACTGACGGAATAATTGGCAAAGTGCATACAGCAAGCAACACATGGCGTAAGGAGCCAAAACACAGGAATAGCCAAATATCCCTGGATTGATGCAGAGTGCAAAAATATGCGTCAGAGGTTCTATGATGCATTAAAGAAATTAAGACAGGATGACAAAGTAGAACATAGGCAAACCTACCATGTAATGAACCGGCAGTTTAAAAACCCATGTCAGCAAAAACAATTACGATACTTTAGAAGAATGGAACACGCGATAGGTACAATCAAGGACAGCAAGACATTTTGGGCAATGGCTAGAAAATTAAGAGGGCACACAATCAATAAAATAATAAAAGCCGACTCACAAGCATTGACAGAGCATTTTAAGAGCTTGCTATTGGAAAACCAGAATATGTGACACACTGCCGAAGATTGATGACGCAAAGCTGAACGCGCCTATATCACTGGTGGAAGTACTGGCTGCGATTAAACAAAGTAAGTCGAACAAAGCGCCAGGTGCGGACCTGGTGAGTGCTTCAATCATGCAACCCCCAAGTTCGTAAGACTGCTAACACGTGCGTATAACTACATATATGAAAAAGGGCAGGCGCCGACGAGCTTCCTAGAAATCGTTATATATCCTATTTATAAAAAAGGCAATCCCAACGAGGCAGGTAACTACAGAGGGATATCTTTCTTAAACAGCGGCATGATAATCTTTACCATGATAATACTGGAAAGACTCACAACATGGGTAATTGAGATTAACCGACTAATTGAATTCCAAGCAGGCTTCAGGAGCAACAGTGGACAGCATTTTCACCTTGTTAGCAGTGGCGAGAGAACACCTAGAGAAAAAACAACAACTGTATCTATGCTTCATAGACTTTAAGGAAGCGTTTGACACGATAGACAGCAGGATCCTAATACTAAAGTTCAGTAATTGTGGCCTGTCATCCAAAATTATAAAGATCATTGAAAGCCTTTACAGCGAAAATAAAACAGCAGTATGGGACGGTGAAAACCTATCCAACTGGTTCGAGACGAATATGGGCGTAAAACAGGGCTGTAGATAGAGCCCATTATTGTTTTCGCTGCTTGTTAACGACATTTTGGATATATTACCAGGCGGAGTCATATTCGCGTACCAATGGATAAAATAACTTAAGTACGCAGATGATATGGTAATCCTAGCTGACAGCCCGAAAATGATGCAAGATATGATAGATAATATGTACGCGTACTGCGAAATCTGGAGTCTAAAAATAAACGCAGATCAAAAATAATGATAGTGAAAAATAGAAGAGGAAGAATTGCCAAATGCAGCAAATGCAGCGGCTTGCTCCGAGTTCTCCATCTTCTGACAGCGTTTCTCAAGAAATTTTGTGAATTGCTCTCAAGTGGGAATTTGATCCAACGGCGCAGACTTCCCCATTTAGCCTGAGTCACACAGTCGACTCTTTGTAGAAGATGTTTGATGATGCTGCTGGCAATCTGATCGAGTGTGCCTATGTTCTTCGTAGCACGCAAGTTTGCGTTAAGCTTATCAGACATAGCACAGAGTTTAGCTGCGGAAGCAGTCTCAATCTTTAAAAGCCCTAGAATCTCAGTTATGTGTAGCTGGAAAATTAGACGTTTATTATTAAATTTTTTGTTGAGCAATTCCAACGCCACGTGATAGTTAGCATTGATTTTTTCGAGCGACCGTATGGTTTCTAAGGCACGGCCATTTAGCCACGACCTCAGGTGTTGCAACGTTTCAATATCTGACAGCTCAGTGGCTTTATCGATGATGGTTTTAAACAGCGCGAAAAATCGGCGTACTAAGTGTAGCCGCCATTATATTTTGGAAGCTTGAGTTCCGGCAAGCATGACCTCCTTTGAGCTAACTAGGCTCAGTAGCTAGCTCTGGGCGCATTGTTGAGCATGGAAAATTTGCAACTTTACGCTTACCGATTTTCGGTAGAATTGTGTTTTTTATTAAGAGGCTTAATTCCTCGAAATCATCGCACAATTCGCTCCCAATTTCGTCAAACTCTAACTTCTCCAAGGAATTTTGAACCAAAGTGAAAAACTCTTCTGTTTTGTTTGTCATTTCTTACCACAAGTTTTATTCTTCTTCAATCATCATATTGATTCCATCAGCTGCTAGAGCAGCCTTAATGTTTTCAGCATGCGCAAAATTGGTTGCGCCTTACGCTTATAAAACGACACTCTGTCACTTTGAACTACAACTGTATTATTATTTTCCATTTTAGCTTCAGTTGTATTTTCGCACACGGCTTTACCAAAATATATATTTATACCCTGTACCAAAAAATGGTAATTATACCCTGTACCAAAAAATGGTAAAGGGTATATTAAAGTAGAGCAAATGTATGCAACAGGTAGAAGGAGGCGTGGCAGACCCCACAAAGTATATTTATTCTCGATCAGCATCGAAAGGCGAGTCGATATAGCCATGTCCGTCTGTCCATCTGAACGCACGGATCTCGGAAACGGTAAGACCTACAATTACCAAATTTGTCACGAAGACTCTCATAGGCATAACGAGTTTTTTTTTTTCGATATTCAACCTATAACATATAGCTGCCATAGGAATGATCGGCCGAAAAGCCATATTTAGTAACAAAAACCGCTTTATTTTTTATGATATGTTTACTAAATTTGGGATTTAATTGTTTTACCTAATGTCCAATCACATATCTAAAAATTATGTATATCGGTTCACTATATCATATAGCTGCCATAGGAATGATCGGCCAAGAAAAAACATTTACTGAGAAAAACTTTTTTGTATATTAAGCTATCGTTATCAAATTTTGGATTTAACAATTCTAAGTAATATCCAATCATATTCCTGAATATTATAAATATCGGTTTACTATAACATATAGCTGCCATAGGAACGATCGGCCGAAAAACAACATTTACTGAAAAAAACTGTTTTGTTTATTAAGATATATTTGATATAATATCCAATCATATTTCTGAATATGGTAAATATCGGTTTACTATAACATACAAGTATAGCTGCCATAGGAACGACCAGTCGAAAAATGGCTTTCACTAAAAAAAAATTTTTTTTCTTGAGATATCCTTACATAATGAATAGAAAATATTAAAGCAACAAAAAAATATATTCAATTTTGGATTGGGTACAGGGTTTTTATAGTCGGTCACGCCCGACTATAGCCCTGCCTTTCTAGTTATTTTTGTTTTATTTGCACAAAATAATGCGCACGAAGCAACGAATGTATGTAATGTTTTGCATGGCTTTACAACTATATCACAATACTATACACGAACTGTTTTTCCAAACGGCTATTATGCCAGTGTTCGTTACAGAAAAATTTAATTGTTTCTGTTTAAGGTGATGATACTAAAGGGTTTTTTCCGTGTGAAATGAAAAGAACACCAGTTGTGGTTTTAAAATATATATTTGCGTTTGTTATTTTGACCTTATGATTAATTCCCTTCATGGGCTAGTTTTATTTCCATTATAATTTCCTTCTTAGCATACATTCTATTTCTTAAAACTATGGTTCTTATCTTAAGTGGTTGTTGTTCCGGTAGCTTACGTCTTCTTCGTGTATTTTCCTTTCCGTGCGCCGGAGCCAATCTGTGGTATAACCGTCAACCAAGAGGGTATGCTGCAGTAGACAGCCGCGGGGCGTGAGGTACGAGATACTTAGTAGGATTGAAAGGAGGGACCTGAGCCGATTGATACCTTGGGGCCAGAGAAGTGGCGTATGGCAAGTAACTCCTTGACCGCACGACTGGTTTAGTGAGAGTTTGCGTATGACCCAGTAACTCCTGTAGAGGAACGTTGCGTAATCCCAGTAACTCCTGTAGCAATACGATTTGTTTACGAGAAATGTTGCGTAAGCCAAGTAACTCCTGTAGCAATACGACTTCTTTCACAAACGTGTGCCCGTCTCGATTTATCCTGGTCTCTGCCACAGGCGACAAAAAAAAAAAAGATCGTTCACTGTACAATTGGATTTAGCTTACCGCTGTGGTTTTATGATGAGCCTATCTACTAGTATTTACAAAAACGTGACGTCATTAGCTTGTTATGCTTGTTGGTGCCTTTAAATGTAAAATTATCACTCGCAGTGAAGTCACCCGTCTGCGCTGGGCTACAACATAATTTATTAAGTTCGTCACAATAGTATTTGCACAAAATACTGTACACGAAACGAAGAAAGCGAAGGCGAGGATAATACAGTTCAATTGTATGTATATACAATCAACCGTGAACAAATAAAACAAAATAAATTATTTATTTAATCAGGTCGGGGTCACCAAAATAATGTTAGCTAATGAGCTTTTTCATTAGCTTTTCGAAATAAAAAACGATATTTTTAAATAAATTTGGTTTATATGACACGACACGAATTTGCCGCACCACGAGCAAAGGTGTGTTACTATCGATCGAATTTTAGTGCATAAGTCAGAAGAGGATAATATCAAATTAGGCGATGGGCGACAAAATTAAAGAGAGCATATATATATTGCTGCGCAGAGCAATTTACAATATATTAAAACTACAAATAGAAAACAGCTACTCATTAGATGCATCTTCGGCTGCGGGCTGAACTAAACAGACTATATCCAATCGACAAACATACATCTATGGGATAATAATGGTGGCTTTACAATAGCCGTACTTTACAGCCCGCCGAAACACAAAATCACAACTGAGGAATACATTGATTACTTCAAAACTCTCGGGTCTAGATTCATATGTGCGGGAGATTTCAACGTTAAACAATCGAAGTGGTGCTCAAAAATCAGTAATAAAAAGGGCAAAAACCTACTAAGCGCGATAGAAAAACCGAAAGGAAGACACATCAGCACAGGAGAAAAAAAACCAGACCTCATTGACTTATGCGTAAATAAAACTTCAACGTAAACCAATTTGTAGCCTCTAGCGTATATGAACTAACATCTGACTACTCCCACATACTTATTAAATATTCGGCACAAATCACAAATGTCAATGAGCTAATAAACATACATAATAATAAAACCGACTGGGACTCTTTTCAAGAACTTATAAATAATGATCTTCAAATAAACATACCTCTAAAAACCCCTATTGACAGCGAAACCGCTATAGTACATATTAATGACGTAATCTAAGAAGCAGAACTCAGAACCACCATGAAGATATGTTCTCCAAAGGATATTGAAGTAACAACGCACTTCCAGGCAACAACAGACCAAAAGCAGACGTAAGAGGCAAAATAATAACCGCAAGAGACATTAAATATTATATATCATATCAGACTAAACAAAACAAAGCTCCCGGATATGACCAGATCACAGGAACAATACTGAAGAAACTTCCGACCAAGGCCATAACACATATAGGAATATTTTTAATGCAATTTTCAGGACAAAACACTTTCCAGAACTATGGAAAATAGCCAAAGTAGTCGCAATACCAAAACCAGGCAAAGGCTCTACAAAAATTGAATCATACACACCAATTAGCCTACTGCAAGTGATGAGTAAACTATTTGAAAAATTAATAAACCAACAAAAACAGACAAAAACACTCAACCATTTAGCAGGTACATAGAGTCACCAATAAAATTTGGA
>JBAMBQ010001490.1:0-58765 GCA_037044495.1 Stegana nigrithorax | reverse complement strand
GGTTATAGGCGATTCTTAAGTAAGTTTTTTGATTTTGGAAAAAAAAAGAAAAAATGAGTTCCAAGTTAATTTTAACTTTGTGTGCGCTATTTACGATGAAATTGAAAACTAAAAAGACAGAAATGTTCGAAAAATGTTGCGGGACATTACTGATCCGTTTAATATGTCAGAAAAAACGTTTATCAAAAATTATAGACTTTCGAAAACATTGTGCCACGATTTAATAGCACAATTGAAACCGCATGATACAGAAAAGCGATTGCATTTGAATTTCGTTTCTGGTCGCCCTATATTTCTTCGCAAATGGCTCTTGCCAAAAGTGCATGGGAAAAAATGTGAATGCACCAATGAGCCAGTCGTTGGTTTCACGTGCATTACACAGAAGGGAAATGAAATGAAATAAAATTCCCCACAACGGACAAGGGTAAATAATTTTTTTTTAAGTTTTATGTATATTGTATTTGCATATGTATGTTGTTTTTACAGATTTCATCAAGCCTTTCGGATAAAGCGCATAGTTGGTGAAGTCGATTGCACACATATTGCATTGATTGCGCCCAACAAAAATGACGCGCGGAACCCACTTCCGCTTCATATGAACAGGAAGGGTTCCTATTGCATCAATGTGGAACCAGTATGTAGGATATCTATATAAATAACAATGCATGATAATGCATTTTGCTTTATTCTTTTCAGGTGTGTGATTACAGGTTGCTGTTTACATCTGCAAACGACAGATTTTCAAGATCATGCCATGGTTCTAGGATATGCACCACTTCAGAGGCATGGTTGTATCTGATAAGGAACCACGTTCCCACAAGCAAGACTTGGCTTCTTGGCGACCAAGGATACCCCTTGGAGCCAAGGCTGGTGACTCCAATGAAATGTCAGGATATATAATCTACGCATGTTTTTTATTGCATAACATAGCAATTAAACATGGTGCATCGACAGAGTGATTGACGAGTCTGAACAAGAAGACCAGAAACCTGAAGTTCGGCTAGTTGAAACAAATTTCCTGAGAGAAGTCGCAAATATCAGAAATAATTATATATCTTCTTTGAATTAATAAATCGCTAAACTGAAAAGAAACATAAAAATATACTATTGTTATTATTTAAAAAAAAAAATTATTATCATTTTGTTTAAACTTTGTATAACCACCTAGTGCCGCCGCTTTTCCAACTTTATGGTTACCATAGTGAGTTTGAAAACATGATCGACCATTTTCCTTTTTGGAGGTCGTCTTGGTGTTTCCACCGACGGCACGCTGCCCGAAGGAGACGGCACAGGCGATTCTGTCACGCTGCCTGAAGTCGACGGTTGCAAGTAGAAATCCGATTATGTTGGAAACTATAAAAAACAAGAATGTTCTATACATATAATTTTATAATAATGTGTACACTTACCTCAAATCCAAAATTTGGAAAATATGATATGCCTTCAACTGCAGCATCGCCAAATGCTTGAATGGCCTGTTGCTCGAAATCATTGATTTCCGCTCGTGGTGGCCTTCTACCAATCATTCTCCTTTGTACCACAGGCATAGCCGACTTATAGTCTTACAGAAAACCCTGTACCCAACACAAAACAAAAAAAAATTGTTTTTTAGTAAGTTATTTTTCGGCTGATCGTTCCTATGGCAGCTAAATGTTATAGTAAACCGATATTTATCATATTTATCATAAAATCCATCGAAAACGATATCTTAAAAAACAAAAGGGTTTTGGTTAGGAAATGTGGTTTTTCGGCCGATCGTTCCTATGGCAGCTATTTGTTATAGCCTGAAATGTCATCTTTCAATCATGTATTCTTTTGGCACAATCGAATTAGTATTGAACGATATATTATTACACCATCTAGTCAAAAAACCGCTCGTACTTTTTAGATGATTTTAATCAAGTTGATGTATTGTCTAGTGAAGGCCAGTGACAGAATTCTTGAAAGAATTTTTATAGGGTCGTATGTTATATAACAATGAAATTCTTTTAAAATCTATTTGAAAATGTACAGAAGATTTTGCTCAACTACATCCATTACTTTGCACTAGTAATGGAAACAAAGAGAACACATGCGTTTTCTTTGTCCAACTAGTAATTAGAATCTGATAAAACAATTTTCCTTAAATATTGCTAAAACTCTATAATTTCCCGGAAGAACTTGCCGCTAAAAACTTGCATCAGGGTATAAGCTATCACTATGCCAAGTTTCATAAAAATCGGTGAAATACTTTCCGCACAAATGAACTTCGAAAATTTTCGTATCAATTTTATTATATTACAACAAAAAAACAACTAACACAATTGTTAAACTTTGTCGAGAAAATAAAACACGTGCAGCTTGAATGTGAGAAAATATCATAATGATGTTTTATTCGTATAAGTGATTGACCTATTTACATAAGAACAAGAACATCAAGAGGAAGAAAGAATAACTGTTCAAATACAGCTGACAACCGAACGAATATTCGTTCTTTTCAACACTTCCACTTTTATCATGTTATTCTCCCTTTACATTTTTAATACACTTTAACTTCCATAACTCCAACTTCTTTAACCCGAATTTTCTATAACTCAAACTAAATCGTTTGGCAATAGCGTGTAATCTCCATACATTTTGGTCTCCATAAGTCGAACTTTTTATTTTGGATAATAGTGATTCGAGTTATGGAAGTTTGGCTGTATTAAAAAAAGTTTTCAAATTTTTAAAATTGTGCTTCTTAAGCGTTTTAGTAAAAATGTCTGCCGATTGTTCATTTGTTGGAACATATTGCAATACAAAACCGCTCTCTTCATGAATTTGTCTAATAAAATGAAATTTTACTAGTTTGATTGCGCTTTGGTTATACAAGCACAACCGCGGTGTTGTCTGATCGCCGGATAGTTCAACCAGCAAGCGACGAACCCAGATTAGTTCCTTCACGCCTTCAAATGTTGCAATGTACTCAGCTTCTGTTGTTGAAAGTGCTACAGTAGGCCACCGCAGAACATTATGACATACATACTGTAGCAAGTCAACGAAAGATCTTTAGTGTTAGTAAATGATATTCCGTCACCAGATTTCCCCTTGAGATATTTAAGTATTCTTTTTACCGCAGTTTTATGTTCCTTCTTGTAGTTGTCCAGAAACATATGATACTTCATAAGCCAGATCCGGTCTAGATACCATGGACAGAAACATCAGTAACCCCACTGCCTCACGATACGGATAGGATATTGTTTGGTCGCCTTCATTAACTTGAATAATGCCTACAGCTGGCGTACTTACTGGCTTTGTGTTAGCCATATCAAAACGTTGTAGAATTTTCTCAGCATATACACTTCTTGAGAGATATGAATATCATGCGACTGCCGATTGACCTGCATACCAAAATAGTACAATGAATCACATACCTTTATTTCGAATTCTAATCTCAAATAGGTAAAAAATTCTGTAAGAACGTTGGTTGATCGTGCTGCAACAATGCCATCATCAATGTAGATTGCTGTTATCAATTTTTGCTCTTTAATGTTACCGATGAAAACACATGGATCTGCTGTGCTTGCCTTAAGGTTGAAATTTTCCAATAGTTGCGTGAATTTTCGATTCCAACATCTGGATGCTTGCTTTAGTCCATAAAGACTCTTATTCAACTTACACACCTTCTCTGATCCGTCCTCATAACCAGCAGGTTGATGCATAAAAATTTCATCTTCAAGTTCCCCATACAGAAAAGCTGTCTTGATATCGAATTTCTGTAGCGACAATCCAAGTGCATTTGATAACGCAAAAATCATCCGAATTTATGAGAATTTCGCGACTGGACTGAATGTCTCCTCATAATCAATTCCAAATTTTCGCATGAAGCCACGTGCCACTAAGCGAGCCTTATACCTTTCAATTTCGCCTTTTACGTTTTGTTATACTTTCTACATCCATTTGTTAGAAATAGCGGCTTTATTTTGCGGTAGATTTACTAGATCCCAAGTTCTGTTGGTATTAAGTGACTCCATCTCCCTGTCCATGGCATGCTTCCACTGCATGTATGAATCCCCAGACATTGCTTCTTGATACGTTGTAGGCACTTATGAGGTGGCCAAGTAAGCACAGTGCAGAGTGCCGACATCTTTCTCTTTGTTTTTTGATCGTGTGTTGTAGGTTTTCTTTACCGGCTCTTTTTCTTCTGCTTTATAATATGAGTTCGCATCTTCAAATGTATCGCTGCAGTCATTTTCAATAGGTGTTGCCGGTTCCTTTATTTCCACTTTGGGTGTGGGACTGTTACATATCTCTGCTCCATCTGAAACTCTAAATGTTACTGAATCATTTGTTTCTTTAATAATGACATCTCTAGAAATTTTAGTTTTTCTTTCTTGCGGTATCCATATTCGGTAGCCTTTACAATTCTCTTCGTAACCTACAAATATACCCTTTTTTGATTTTGTGTTCAGTTTTCTGCGTTTTTCCTGTGCAATATGTACATACGCATCTGAACCAAAAACTCGCAATAGAGATATGTTGGCCCTTTTTTTAAACCATATCTCAAATGGTGTCTAGTCATTTTCCTTAGTTTTTCCAGTTCTGTTTAGTGTGAAAACTACGTTCTACACGCTGACGGTTCTAATTTCCCTATGGCGTTGATTTCTGATGAATTATCCGACGTGTCTGCATTATTAAAGCTATGTCTTTGTTAACATATTCCAAGCCTTTGTCTGATCTTACGCACATCACCTTTTTTCCAGTTTCGGCTTCAACTCGATTAATGTAATGTTTCAACATAATGGTCACGTCAGCCTTTGACTTAATGCAGTATACAGTGCGATAGTTTGAAAAATCGTCTCTAAATAATAGCATATACCGCGCCCCTCCATACGACATTTCTTGTATGGGGCCACGCAAATCTGTATGTATCAGCTCACCTGGAACACTTGCTCTGCTTGTGCTTGGACTAAATGGAGCACGATGCTGCTTACCCAAAACGCATGCTTCACAAAATGAATCGCTGCTGTTGAATGGTATATCCTGCATTTGTAATACTTTCTTAGTGTGGTTCTTTTCTTGATGACACATTCGTTCATGCCAAAGCTGAAGTGACTCAGTTTTCTCAGCAATATTTGCTTTTGACGACATTGTTTTCGACTTCAGCAATAGTTTAAACAACTTGCTATTTCCTCTTTCACCTTGAAGCCAAACCTTACCAAGTTTTTCAAAACTGCACTTGTTTTCGTGTGCCTTTAGAGTACAGTCCTTGTCGAGGCAAGCGTTAGAAGAGAACGTATTTTGGGCGTCTTTTGGGTTCTGCAGTTGCTCGTAGTTTTCAAACCGCTCCTTATGACACATCATATGGTCTCTTGCTCCTGAGTCCATGTACCACGTGTACTCACTAGTTATGTGTGAGTGCACGAACATAACCTCACTCATCTCCATGTGATTTTCCGCTGGTTCTTTTGTTTGGACAGTCCCGTTTCCAATACCCATACGCTTCTTGCTTCGTATGTTGAACTCCCAGTCGAGCTTCCTCCATACATAGGCGCAAAGTCAACGTCTTCAATGTCCGTTGCTCCTCTGACGTCGCCTCCTACGAAGCGAAGAAATGATTATATTGCTCCGGCAGAGTCATCAAAATTTTTGTCACAATCATATTCTCAGATATTTTCTCACCCAAGTCCTCCAACTGTTTACCAATTTTCTGCAGTTAGGCAATGTGCATTGCTATGGTATCTTCGGAATCTTTTGTATACTGAAAAAATTGCTGTTGCAGTAAGTGCAGACGCTCCGACTTCTGCTCATATACACTTTCCAAGGCTGAGAACATGTCTGCTGCGTTATCACAATTAATGATGTGCATTAGCGGCTCCTCTCCTAATGAAATTACCAGCACCTTCTGTGCCTTGGCATCCTTTTCTATCCATTTGTATAGATCGTTGCCTTCTGCAGCGGGCCGTACCTCAGTTCCGTTAGCAATGTCCCAAACACTGCTTGACCTCAACATTACCTTAATCTGGAACTTCCAAAGTGTCCAGCCTTCTTTGCCGACCAATTTTGTAATTTTCATGTCATCCATTATGTTATCTATTGTTTTGAGCTTTCTGGGCCCATAACCTGTTAAACGTTGCTGAGAAAATAAACCACGTGCAGCTTGAATGTGAGAAAATATAATAATGATGTTTTATTCTTATGAGTGATTGACCTATTTATATAAGAACAAGAACATCAAAACGAAGAAAGAATAACTGATCAAACACAACTGACAACTGAACGAATATTCGTTCCTTTCAACAACAATATTTATAAGCAATGACGACACAGAGCATAGTTCGGCTTTTCGTTCGGCAAGACAACAAATTCTTCGTACAACAAAATAAACAATCAACATGCGAATGTTGATTGTTTTGTAGATTTTGTAGAAACTCAATTCTAAAAAAAAAAATATTTTATTTAAAAAAACTAAAAAAGAAAGTATGCTACTCAATTCTTTCACACAAATGTGATTTAAAAAAATACTATTAAAATCGGTTTAGTATATTTCCATGTTTAATTTTATATAACTAGTATAGACCCGGCAGACGTTGTACTGCCATTTTTTTACATGATGATGTAATCCAAAATATCGCTTGATTTTTATTATATTGGGTATTCGAAAAAGTTCGGTTACAATACTATAGCTTCATTTTGTAAGAAGACATTAGAAGCTTCATTTTGTAAGAAGACATTATTAAATTCGCATTATTCTGTAAACAGTTATCTACGTTTAAAAATGAGTGGAAATTCGGAACATTTTCGTCGTATTATGCATTTCTGTTGAAAAAATTTGTGAAGTTTATGGAGATGAAGCTGTAACTAGAAAAACAGCAGCGAAGTAGTTTACTTGATCATTTTGATGTTAAATATGCACCTCGCTCTGGTCGACCAACCGCTGTAAAAGTTGATAAAGTTACGGAAAAAACTGAGCAAGACCGGAACGTAAGCAGCGTGGACATTACTAGGAAACTAGGCATTCTTCACCAAACAGTTATCTGGTTGGAAGAAAGCTGGGTACACAAAGATAATCGATGTTTGGGTGCCACACGAATTAATAGTGAAAAATTTAATGAACCGAATTTCCATTTACGATTCACTGCTAAAACGGAATGAAATCGAACCATTTCTGAAGCGATTGATTACGGGCGATGAAAAGTGCATCACGTAGGGCGACAAAGTGGACAATAATGGACAATGCAAAATGCAGTTTCGCAAAAGATAGTAAAGCCAGGATTGACACCTAGAAAGGTAAAAATGTGAGTCTGATGGGATTGGAAGGAAATTATTCACTATGAAATTCTACAATCTGGTCAAACGATTGATTCTGATTTCTACAGTCAACAATAAACAAGATTAAAGCAAGCAATTCAATTAAAACGACCAGAGTGGATCGACAGAAAAGGTGTTGTGTTCCATCATGACAACGCCAAACCACTCAGATCTTTGATGACCCTGCAGAAATTGAGAGAGCTTGGCGGGGAAGTTTTGATGCATCCTCTATATAGCCTGGACCTTGCACCTTCAGATTATCATTTATTTCGATCCCTGCAGAACTCTCTTAATGGAGTAAATTTAAATTAAATAGATGCCTGAAAAACGCACTTAGATCAGTTTTTCGCTCAGAAAACCCAGAAGTTCTACACAGATGGAATAATGGGTTTACCCCAAAAATTGCAAAAGGTTATCGATCAAGACGGCACATATAAAAAAGTGTTTAATTTTTTTTTAAATTTTGTAACTGAACCTTTTCGAATATACCTAATAATACATAGTAAACTTCGTACCGCATCAGAATTAATATATGTTAGATGAATTCAAAAATTATAAAAATCATTACTAATAAACATATTAGTGGTAATTTACAAGGGCGGTCCCAGAACTACCCGACCTGACATATAGATCGCGGCAGTCTTATTGCATTCACCGCTTTTTCAGTTAGTACTAGGTTAGTACTCAAAGCAAAGCTGTTAAAATTTCATGATATTCTACTCATTTGTGAGTTATTATGCTAAGAGTGACACTAAAGTTGGTCTTTTCAAAACAATGGATCAAAACAATTTCGTGTTTTAATTTTAAACTGCTTCTTGATGGGAAAAAATTCCGTTCAAGCGAAGCAATGGCTTGAAAATTGTTATAAGGACTCGATTCCATCAGAATAAACAATATAACGTTGGTTGGCTTACTTCAAACGTGGTCGTATAGACACTGATGATGCAGAACGCAGTGGACGTCCAAATTAGGCGGTAATACCAGAAAACATAAAAAAAAAATCCACAAAATCGTTTTGAGTATTCGAAAAGTGAAGTTGGGTGAGTTAGCTGACACCGTAAAGGTATCAAAAGAACGTGTTGGCTTTATATTGCATGAGCATTTGGCTATGAGAAAGCTCTGTTCAAAGTGGGTGCCGCATTTGCTCACTGTTGACGTGTCACAAGTCAATCAAAACAATGGCAAAACTACATGAATTGAACTTCGAATTGCTCCCACATCCACCGTATTTGCCAGATTTGGCTGCTAGCGACTACTGGCTGTTCGCAGACCTCAAAAATACTCACCGATAAGATATTACACTCGAATGAAGAGAGGCAATAGATAAATCGTTCTACAAAAGTGGTATTGAAATGTTGGAGCTGCGCTGGAATGATTGTGTGGCTCTTGATGGAGATTACGTTGATGAATAAAGCCAATTTTGAACCAAAAAAACCGCAATTACGCGAATGATGTCGACTTCCAAGTCCTGATTTTTGTCTTCAAATAACCCCAGAGAAAAAAGTCTAAAGGTGTGCAATCACACGATCTAGGCGGCCAATTATCAGGTCCGAAACACGAAATTAACTGCTCGCCATAATAATTTCTCAATAATGACATTATGTTGTCGCGCGCTGAGTGTGCCGTGGCCCCATCCTGTTGGAACCAAATATCGCCGACATTCGGGCTTCAACTTCAGGCAACAAAAAGGTCGTTATCAAGGTGCGGTAGTGAGTGCGATAATTGACGGTTATGTTCCATACGGCCTCATTTTTGAAGAAATACAGACCGATGATTCCACCAGCCCATAATCCACACCAAAAGAGTGCATTTCTGTGGATGTAACGGTAGTTCGAGAGTCTCTCAGCCCAAATGTGGCAATTCTGTTTACTGACCTAGTCATTGAGCCAGAAATGTGCCTCATCAATGCACAAAATTTGACGCGAAAACAGCGAATCTTCTTTAAGCTCTTCCAGAGCCCATTGGAGATGATTGGATTTAAGTCCAGAGAACATGCCTGCCAGCCATAGTGTAGCATGCTTTTTTATATTTCGAAGTTCTTTTACCTTTACACATTTAATTGTGCAAATGTAAACAACAGTGCACTAAACAGCAGCGGTCATTTGAAGCCCTTCATAAACAATAACAAGCACAAAGTGCATGCATGACACATCTTCACTATGTAAAGATAGAATAAGTAGAACTTGTATTAAAGGCGTATCTTAAATACAATAGAATAGTAAGCATTCTGAATCTTGCCAGGTCGACACCTGTTGGCATATATAAGCAGAATATAAATAAACGCTAAGAAAGAAACGAAAGCGGCTTTTAATATTACAATAGTTTTGACAGAGTAATTGACCAAGAATTGAATTATTTCATGCATACATGAATACGAGCATTGTTATATTGGAAAAAAAACATATAGGACCTCCCTGATTTCTTGTAAAAAAGGTAGGAGACTTTTTTCCAATACTTGAATGTAGTTGGTAATTTTTGATAGTTTAAAATGCTTGCTGCGCTTCAGAGTATTTTGTTTTAGACACTTTAATATGTTCGATATCGTCGCAGCAGATAGAGAAAGGTACGGATGCATTTGAACTTTTTTATCACATTTCGCTACAATCGATCAGATAGTGCCAGTTTTGTGCCACTTGGCTTTAACACAATTTAAATCATAGGATTTCTTAAAAATTGCGTACTAAGCATCGACTTTCCTAAATTTTTTTTTCCAAATATCCGATATTGATAGTCCAGTCGTTTATTTATTTATTTATTTATTTTTTTTTGACTTATTTATTTTATTTACATTACCTTATATACAAACAAAACAACTCTCTTATGGACAAATATGATTAATTGAAATTATTTAAAGGTTATAAATAAATTATTAATTTAAATGACTAATTTGGGTGACTAACACGCACGGTTTAGTTTGCTTTAAGCGACGTAAAAACCCTTCTGTGAGGTTTAGCCTCTAAGCTTCCATGTTTACAAGCTCTACGAGACGGGAGTTATGTGCCTTTACCACTATTTTTATCTGTTCTGCCACCATATTGATTCCAAGATCTCGGTGCAGATCGCTGATGCGTATACACCATGGGGCATCTATACTAATTATAAAAAATTAAACACGAAAATTATGTAACTCTTTCAAACAAAATATACGAAACCGATTTAAATTTTTTTTTTCTTTTATTATTTATTAGTTGTTAATCAAGGCGCATTTTGCCTAAAAGACAACTTGTATCTGGTTTATAAGAATTGCCAGTTTTGTTTGTGATAGCCAAAAATACAAACAATATTTACAGATTACTATTAATTTACGGTTACGTTTATGTGAAGAGAAGATAGTGAAGTCTCTTGAGTCTCCTTATAGGAGCGGCTGAGACCAGGCGTCTGGCCAGTCGATTTTTGTGGGTTAACAGTCTGTCATTATATGTACCTGCTAGAGAAGAAGCATATCTGGTCGGATATGGTAGCCAGGTTGGATCGTTGTGTAACGTCGAATTTCTAACAAACCATTCGCAGGCAGTTAAGAGTCGCATAGCTTTATTTTGTAGAATTTGCACCCGTTGACGGTTTGATTTAGCAGCTATACTCCAGATTTGTATTCCGTAGCGCCAGGAGGGTGCATCGATTTGTTGGTAAACCGTTCGCTTATTATGTAGCGTAAGTTTGCTTCTTTTGCTAAGAAGTCAGTAAAGCTTTTTTAGTTTGGCACGCCAATTTTTTTTTTAAATCACATTTGTGATTAACAATTGAGTGCCATACTTACTTTTTCAGTTTTTTTTACTAAAAAAATATGTTTATTTTTAGCATTACGTTTAATGCATATATTTTGTTGTACGACGACAAGTTGTTTTATCAAATTCTAATTAGAATATTTAAAGGAATTCCTAACTGGATAAAGAAAAAGCACGTGTTCTCTTTTGTTTAATGCTTTTAACGGATTTGACAGACGAAGATTGTTACACAAGGCGGACAGAAAATAAACGCGTAGCGAATCAACCTGGTATTACTAATCTAAAAAATTTCGTAAGACATTATTTTAAAATCGTTGGATCAAGAGAACATTGCTGCTGGACGTACAGCCCCAGAATGAACCAGAGAGGGCCCCATAATATGAGCACATAGGTTTGAGTATTTGGCCATCAGCTTGTTTGATATTGATAGCCTTGATCGCCGACCTAGGATCCATATCATACTTGACTTTGATACTAAAATTTAGGCTAAGCTCATCTCTTTTTTTTAGGTTATGTTCCTTCCATCGTAATTTGGAATTCAATGTCATATCCAAATATTTGGCGGTGTTAGCATTTTGTATGGTTTAGCTTTATCTTCCATTTCTTTTGTCTTTTGCAGGCATATTGCGGATTCTTCTTCCCTTTCTTTTTCCTTTTTGCCATAGCCAGTAGGGCCGTATAATTTAACGATTTTAACATCTTCAGTTGTAATCAAATCAAATCCTGGTGCTTTTTTCGGTTTCAGGTCTTTGTTGATGACTTCTATTACCTCAAGCTCAGTTGTTGGTGGTAAATCTGAACTTATCGGAGTGTGTGAGTTGTTAGGGATTGATCGCCTTGTCTTGATCAAATACATCAGAGAAGTAATCAGCAAACTCTTCAGTCTTTTCCTTGTCACTTCTGGCCCAGTTTCCATCGAGTTTCTTATACTCGCATTTTCATAAAGAGTATTTCGTATTGCGGAATTTTCGAGTTTCTGAGTTTATCCTATCGGTCTTTATTAATGGAAACCTGGAGTATTGCAACTTTTCGAAGCTTGTTTTTTACTGAGATGAGGTATATGATTTCTTTTGGGTAGTTTTGGTCGTTAGGATTTCTGTGATTTTTCGTGGGGACAGGGGTCTCATTCAAAACTACAAAAAATTCTATTAGAGTCGATTTGCGCATAAGGCAATTAATAAAGCGCATACGAATATATCAGAGTCTTTGATGAGTTAAATATAGCCACATACATACACTTTGTGATAATTATTCTGTACGATATTGCAATCAAATGTATACATATATAAAACTAAGTATGTTATAATGTATTTGCGTGCAGCACAAAAACTACCACCTGTCTATAGGTGTAATGCCTCTTTCTTTTTTTTTTTATTTTAGGTTTCAATTTCTGAATATGAAACTTGTTTTTTAATCAAAAGCTAAGGTGTGAGGGTCTGTTAACGATTTGTTTTACCTATTTAATGCTTACACTAAGATTTATTGCTAGAATATTTCTATGTTTACCTTTATTTATTTTTTTATTTGCAGAAACTCATGCCCGTTGCCATAAAATGTATTACAAAAAAGGGTCTGATTAAAACGCAAAATCTTCTGGGCAAAGAGATAAAAATCTTAAAGGAATTGACTGAACTGCATCATGAGAACGTCGTTGCGCTTTTGGACTGCAAGGAGTCGCAGGAATGCGTCAATCTCGTAATGGAGGTGAGTGCCCTACAAAACGTATAAATAAAAGGTAACTGCTTATGCTATTCCACAAGTCTGCTTACGTGCGGTTAGTCGATACTGTGTCGCGTAATTTATAACATTACTAGCTTCCCCCGCTTGCTTCACTAAGCGTTGTAAAATTATGATATTTATGCAGTTTCCTAGAACCATGAACAATTTTTTTATACCTTCTATATTGCCGCTCTCTTATTTCTCCCGGTGCCCCTTACATAAATATTAAATTTCATCAATCTGCATCAAATATTGTTTCAGAAATATAACGAATCTAGATTTCTTTTACTTATGGAGGCGTGGCACCGCCAATTTTTAATAAGTATCTTTTTTTTCAAATAGTTTCAAAAATGTCACGAATTTAGATTTTCTCTTACATAGAGGGGCGTGGTATCGCCCATTTTCAATATGTGTTTTTTCTTTCTCTCGGTGTCCTTTAAATATGCGCAAATTTTAACCATCTACTTCAAGATATATAACGAATTAAAGTTTTGGCTTATATGGCCCACTTTTATCATCGGAAATATCATAGAAACCTTCCCAGGCATGAAGAGATTAGTTCATCAAAGTTTAATAGCAATCAGCGGATCGGCATAGAAACCCAAATCATGCAATCAAAACGCGATAAGCAACTGAATTGAGTAGCTGTGTATCTGTGTCCTTCTGGCCGTTATGCAGATGCGCACGCGACCAAAGCCATAAACAAAAAAAAATCCCAAAATTACATTCTTATGCATTGGTTCTACATTAGCAACGAAGAAACAAAATCAAAAGTGTGAGTGAATCGTGTACATTGAAAAACCACACTGCAGCTTTTTGTACTCAACAAAAAAAAAAAGTCAAAAAAGCGAGAATAACGGAAAGTCAACTCTTTCGTCTTGCGTTAACGACCATGCCATTCAATATTGTGGGAAAAGTTGTTCCTATTAATTATTTGACTTTTGTTTTGATTACCAGGATTTTTCGTTTTCATATGATTGCAGTTGTTGGACTAGCCGATTGCGCATATTTGTTGTTGCTCACTTTTTTCTAGTTGTCATGCTCGTGACGATTGCCTTTTTTTTGGCAATGCAAGAGTGTTGTTGTTGTTGAATTTGATGTGTGCGCAAATTTCTTGCTGCAGACAATTATTTTGCTTGTTACATTTTATGAGCGCTTGGTATGAAAAGTCGCTGTTCGACGGTACCGCCTGAAATACATGTGTGCATGAAAAAAGACAAAGCCAATTAGAATATTTTGCACTAATCATGCGTAATTTGTGGAAATGACTGCCAGCAAAATACGTTTATTAAAATATGGTGCAATTGAATTGTAATACCAGTTCGTTTGGATAGTAGAGGAGTGCTAAAAACACTTCTAAAAAACCATTCCATTAGTGATGTGCATCATCTTCTCCACACTAGTTACCGCCGCATTCCCCTAGACCACTATGAAACCAATGTCGTACGTTTTCTTAATGACATATACTGTATATCTATATGTGTGCCAATACTTTGTTGACTCACTCTACATATGTACAATACTTATATGAATGCTAGTAATCCCGTCTTGCTTCGCTACTCGTTTTTTTTCTGTCCACTTTTTGTAACCATCTTCGTCTGTCTAACCGTTGAAAAAAAGAGAACACGGGCTTTTTCCTTATCGAATTAGTAATTCCTTTAAATATCCTAATTAGAATTTGATAAAACAACTTATATTATAATACAAAAAAAAAAAAAAAAGAAAACACAATATTTATAAGCAGTGAAGAAACAGAGCATAGTCAAGCTTTGCTAAGCAGTAAAAGTACGAACGTTTTTGTGTTGATTGATTTGTTAGTTGAAACACAATACCAAAAAAAAAAGAAGATATTTAATTAAAAAAAACTAAAAAGTATGCCACTCAATTCTTAAGCATAGATAAGTTTCCATTGCATTGCCATAAATTTTTCATTATTATGATAACTTCGGATAAGCATACTTTCTTTTTATACCCTGTACCAAAAAAAGGTAAAGGGTACATTAAAGTTGTGCAAATGTATGTAACAGGCAGAAGGAGGCGTGGAAGGCCATAAAGTATATATATTTTTGATCAGCATTTGTAAGACGAGGCAATTTGACATTTTCCTTCTGCCTGTCTGTATGAACAAACGGATCTCGGAAACGGTTAGACCTACAACCATTAAAATTGTCACTAATCCATAGGCATAACATATAGCTGCCATAGGAACAATCGGCCGAAAAACCACATTTACTAACAGAAGAAAACAACTTGTTTTTCAAGACACCAAATGTAGGTTTTAATAATTATAGGTCGTCCGCCTAATACCAAGCTATCTCTAAAGAAGATAATAGCCGAGTCAACGGCTTCCGTGTGGGGCTGAGCAAGGCAGAGCCTTAACTCTATCTGGAGACGCAGGGTCAGAGGAGATGTAATGTATGTCAGCGTTAAAAAAGCGGAAGTCGTCTCAGACGGAATGGAGAGGGGGAGAAGGCTAAGGAGGTGCTGGTTAGGGTGAGAAGGAAGATGGGCAGAGAGAAGGAATTGTTTCGAGATGAGGTGGCAATGATTCCTGACAGGGAGGACCTTTATTTCGGTGTGTAGGTGGTCCCCATGTGCCAAAGTATGGCAACCTGTCACCACTCTGAGTGCAGAATTCCGAACTCTCTGCAGGTTGTTCCATTGTTTTTTGCTAATGTTGGAACACCACACGGGAGCTCCATAGTCCGCAAGCGTGCGTCCTATGGCCTTATAAGTCATAAGGAGAGTCTCCTTACCCTATGTGGAACCCGCTAGATCCTTCAGGATCCTGTTTCTTCTCTTCTTCTTGCTAGCCGTTACCGAGGCATGGTTCGCAAAACGAAAGGTGTTGTCAAAGTTGACCCCTAAGATAGTGGGATGAGGGACAATAAGAAGGGTTTGACCCTGCACCCGTATGCCCAGCTGCAGACACACCTCCTTGGATCAGGTGGTCAAGAGGGTAGCCGATGACTTCGCATGCTGCAATCTGAGGTTCCGATGTCCAGTCCAGTGGACAAGATCGAGCAGTCATCCAGATGTTCGGCCACCGAATTCAACGTAGGAATGCCTTCCCGATAAATACGATGACAACCACCGCTTCAAGGTCTTAGGGAGTGTGGTGTCAAGTAAATCCCTGAAGAGAACGCCATTATCAACCGTGTCGAAGGCTTTCGACAGGTCGAGGGCCACTAAGATGGTACGTAGGAGTGGCCTTTTGACGTTTAGTCCTTCAGAGATGCGGGAAGTGATCTCGCAGAGTGGCAGTGGAAGTACTGTGGCCCTGGCGGAAACCATGCTGGTGGTCGGCAAGGGGGAGGTTTTCCTTAAGAAGAGGCAAGAGATAAGAGGGTGATAGGACTATAGGAGGATCCATCGCTGACCGGTTTACCAGACTTGGGGAGGGGTGTGACTTTGCCCTTCTTCCAAATGTCTAGTATGTCAAGGCCAGATAGGCAGAGGTTGAATAATGTGGTTAGGTATTCAATGCCTATGGGTCCCAGGTGTTTGAGAAGTATCTTAGGGATGCCGTCTGGGCCAGTGGCCTTGGAGGGTTTAGCCTCCCCAATAACTCAGTCTACATCGTCGGAGGAAAAGGTGAGGTTGGGATCATCTTTTAGCGGATCTTTTGTGTTGGCCAACCCGACCGTGGGAGGTCGCTGAACAAATTGTTTAGCAAATCCAGCAACAATCCTGGAGGGATCTGTGATTTGACGGCTTTTAAATGTAATGGAGCACTTGTCTTTCAGCGGTGTTCTCCATAGCTTTCTGGAACCTTTGTCACATTCCTCCAGGTGCTTACGCCATTTGTCACGCCTGTACTCGTTTTCTAGTTTATTAATTTGAGCTGATAGGGGTTGTAGTTGAGGGTGCGCTGTGTCTTGGGTCCTGAGGCGATCCCTCTCAGCAGCAAAACGCGAGGCCTCAGCCGGGAAGTCAGGTCTGATCTTGTTAGTACGCCCGGATGGAATGTAGCGTTTGGCAGCCTGAACTAGGATGACTCTGAGAGCTAGAACAACAGAAGTAGAAGTTGGGGTGGGAAGATCGTCGAGGAGTCTATCGGTGTGGGATGTGAAGTTTTTCCAATCGGCCTTGTCATAGTTGACAAACAAGCGTCTGTCAACAGTGACAAAGTCTGGGCTTTTATGAAAACAATTGGTGATGGGGAAGATGGTCGGAGTTGAGGGCAACATCGACGTGCCAAGACGGCGAGAAGAGAGGGGCTTGCGATGGTAATATCGGGTGAACAGCGACAGTTGGACACAACCCTCGTGGCGTGGTTAGCATTAATCGCACAGAAGTTTGAGTCATCGATTTGGTCTGCAATGCTAATTTTCCTGACGGTGTTGTTGAGTACCGAAAACCAGTTTTGTGGTGGGCAGTAAAGTCCCCCATTATTGAACGGTGGTCGCCCACTAACAGATGTTCTATGTTAGGACGATACCGAGGCTGGCAGGCAGCTATGGGAGGAATATAGACATTGCAGATATCCATGTTCGTATCGCCCGCATTGATCGCAATGCCATGAAGTTCTATGAAAGCATCATTGCTGGAGGGGAGAAACTGAAGGGGGTAATAGGTGACAGAGCGGTGGAGTATGACCACCACCACCATTACTCCTAAAGCGGTCCTGACGCAGAATATTGTAGTCGGCAGAGGAGTGCAGTTGGTTCCTGGATGTTAGCTTGGTTTCTTGGAGCGCAGCAATAAGGATGTTATTGCGGGACATGAACTCGGTAATCTCGACTATTTACCCGCTGAGACATCGGGTCAAGTTGGTGGATGCCCGAAGCGGACGTTTTTGAGAGTGGCTGACCAGAAGAGAAGGCAGAGGGGGAGAGGGTGGCTGACGTTGGTGTGGAGAGTGAAGCTAATGGTATAGAAGTGGCAGGGAGGGGTGAAGAGGGGGACTGGGAGTCACCGGTCTATAAGGGACCTCAACATCTACTGTTCAGATGAGTATGAGTCTGAGGAGACCGGCATGAGAATAAATAAAGATGGAAAACATGTACGAACCTCGTAAGTCCTGGTTGGCGAGGTGTAGAAATCCACTGGGTCAGTTCCGGAGCGTAAACCCAATTGCTTTGAGAACCGTTGAAGTCGTTGTTGTTGTTGTCGTTGTTTTCGGTGCAACTTTAGGACGAAAGTTAGCTTTCGCATGTATGATAATTTTAAGAAAAGATGAGTATTAAATTAAGTGAGTGGTAAGTAGAAGATGAAAGGATGAAGAGAGCATTCACGTGACGTTTAGACCGAGGAAGCGTGCCAGTCGAGGACTGGATGCGTCCAGAGCATGTCCTGCGTGTTAGCCGTAGGATGGCTAGCACAGGGAAATAGGTGGAGTGTGTTGACTGATGGGATCAATTTGGAGAAGTATGAATTTAGGACCCTGGAGACCCCGGATCTTAATTGGGCCAGGGTCGTTCGTGTTTGGCGAGATAGGGCCTAAGGGACAATATAGTCGAGTCAACAACCTCAGTATGAAGCTGTTCCAGTAGAAGTCTATGCACAAGTTGGAAACGCAGCGGGTCTGAAGTGAGGTGGGAGATGATTGAAAGGTGAAAGTGGATGTCCTCGCGGACTTTGCGAAAACTGGGAAAGGTTTTGAAGGTGGTGATTAGGGTTTTCAGATAGGAGGGTTTCCTCGTCCTTACCCCACGAGAGCCTTCAGAACCTTTTTTCGGCTCTTAATTTTGCTTGCCGTTGCTGAAGCGTGGGAAACAAAACTGAAAGTACTGTCAAAGTTGACGCCTAGGAATATAGAATGAGGGACAGTGGGTATAGTTTGACCTTGTATCTGTATTCCAAGCTGCAACGAAACTTCTTTGCATCAGGTGGTGAAAAGAGTGGCCGATGATTTGACTGGTTACAGCTTGAGATTTCTAGATAGGAAAAGGTTAGAAAGAATAGGGAGGTATTCGTTGATCCTATCCGACACCCGCTTGATGTCCACACCAGGGGACATAATAGAGCAGTTATCGGCATAGCAAACAATGTTAACCTCAGAAGGGGGGAAGGGAGTTTGGAAACATAGAAATTAAAGAGAAGGGGAAAAAACACCTCCTTTGTCACTCCTTGTTTGCAGAGACGGGGTAAAGATATTTTGCCCCGGAATTCTACGTATGATTGCCTACCCGAAAGGTATATGGGAAGCCACAGTTTAATGTTGTTGGGTAGCTAGGTGCCACATATATCTTGCAGAAATACACAGTGGTCAACAGTGTGGAAAGCCTTGGACAAATCAAGAGCCACTAGTATTTTTCTAAGGTGTGACCTCTTGATGTTCAAGCCTTCTGCGACATAGCTAGAGGTCTCGGTTAGGGCGGTGGTGGTACTCCGTCCCTGGCGGAAACCATGGTGATATTCAGCTAATGGGAAGTGTTCTTATAGAATTGGGAGAAGAAGAGCCTCAAGTAGCTTAATGCACTGGGAGAGTAGGGTTATGGGTCTCTATGAGGACCCTATTGTGGCCGGTTTGCCGGGTATGGAGACTGGTATGATTTTACCTTTCTTCCAAATGTCTAGAATCTTTTTGTTGTTTATGCAGACATTAAGTAGGCTCGTCTCTTATTCGATACCTATCGGTCCAAGGTGTTTGATTAGGATCATGCTGATGTTGTCTGGGACTGAAGCTTTTGAAGGTTTAGCTTCATTATTTGCTTTGGCAACATCATCGGGGAAAATGTTGGCTTACACTGGTTGGGCGCTCGAATTGTCTTACAAAACCATCAGCGATCCTGGAGGGGTCTGTGATTAAAAGCTATGGAGGTACTTTCTTCACGCGATGAACGGTTAGACAGGTTTTTGAGAGTCCTCCACAGCTTTTTCGAACTCTTTTCACAACTCTTCAGGTTAAGCACCTTCTCACGATTGTGCTCAATGACTAGTTTGTTGATTTGGCGGGTGAGGAGAGGTATTTGGGAGTCTGCTGGGTGAAGAGACCTAAAGCGATCATGCCTTAGAAGTAAGGCGCGAGGCCTCTGCCGTGAAGTTAGGTCTAAACCTGTTCATACGTCCGGATGGTATACAGCACCTTCTCAGGTCGTTTTCACCAGCAGTGACAGAGGAAGGGGAAGGCAGAGAGTTACTGAGGCGCTCTGTGTAAGGTAAAATTAGCTCATTCGGCCTTGTCATAGTTGACAAATAGACGCCTGTCAACCGTGACAAAGTATGGGCTTTTGTGGATTGTGATAGTTATGGAGAGGCGATCAGAGTTAAGTGAAAAATTAGCATGCCAGGAAGTGGAGGTAAGGAGGAAATGGCTAATGATAGTGATGTTCGGGGTTGCTGTGACAATTTGACACTACTATAATGGCGTGGTTAGTGTTTATGGCACAGTAGGTAGAGTCGTCGATTTTGTCAGCAAGTTTATTTCCTTTGTCCAAGTTTTTGAGGGCAGAGAACCAGCTACTATGGTGGGCGTTAAAGTCACCAACCACCAAACGGTAGTCACCAACGAGAGATGGAAGATACGATACCGATACGGTCCTACGCAAAACATTATAATCAGCCGATGAATTTAGTTGACTCCTTGTTGTAAGCTTTTTTTCTTGGAGCGCCGGAATGAACCTAGGACCAGGATTACTCTCAACATCTTCGGCACGAAAGAGCCCCTCAGCATGAGAAAAAAGATAAAAAACCTAAAACCACCAAATTTGGCACGATGACTCCTAATTCATAGACATAAGGAGTTTATTTTGTTTTTTGAATATTTGACCTATAACATATAGCTGCCATAAGAGCGATCGGCTGAAAAACCACATATACTAACAAAGACTCTTGTTTTTTAAGATATCGCTACCAAATTTTTGATTTGTTCATTTTTGGTAATATCCAATCATATACCTGAATATTATAAATATCGGTTTACTATAACATAAAGCTGCAATAGGAACGATTGACCGAAATATGACTTACTAAGAAAACATTTTTTGTTTCTTGTGATATCGGAAAATAATACAAAATATTAAAGCAATAAAAGTAATGTGCCGCCCCCATATAAGCCCACTATTGAAGTGAAACTGCTGCACAAAATGTTAGGAATGAAGTTTTAGTTACTATGTATATGAAGTTAGAAAGAAACAAAGCAATTCACTATTGCACTCCATTGTCACCGGTGCATAGAAGTACAACATTGGCAATAATAATTACAAGAATCATTACTAATAACCATATTAGTGATCGCTCATATTACTGGCGTACTGAAACAATGTGCTCAACAACAACAACATTCATATAAAAATTTTCTGTGTTTTCTGATGTTTCCATCATTGTTAGCAACAGCAATGTAAAGCAGAGTTTTCTACAGCAATAAAATTAAAAAAATGTGTTATATACAAGAAATAATATGGTGTACAGGACAGTCTCGCTAGTAGAATACCTTAAAAGAATACCATTTTCACATATATGTGAGGAAAATATGTTACAGGCTTTACTGTTCATTTCGAAGTCTCATATACTCTAGGAAAGAAACAAAGCAATTCACTATTGCACTCTATTGTCACCGTTGCACAGTAGTGCAACATTGGCAACAAAAATTGTAGAAATCATTACTAATAAACATATTAGTGATCACTCATATTACTGGCGTACTGCCACAAAGTGCAAAAGAACAACATTCATATAAAATGTGTCTCAGAATAGTTTAATGTTTCCACCCTTATTAGCACTAGCTAAGCATGGCAACGATCTATGAGTATTACACAGCAATATGTGTGTATAAGTGAGCCACGTGAAATGCTGTCTGAGCGAAATCTACTCTCACGTTAGTTTGCTTATTATTTCATAGATGAGTAAATTTTATATTCACACGCAAATCAGTACAATCAGTAAAGCATTATTATCTCTCTCCTACTCATGCGTAAGCAATCATCCTCTACGCTGCAGACGACCACGCACAAGACAATGCGCATTGTTTTGTGCGTCTCCCCACTTCGTCTCTGAAGCATTTAGCCTGTGATTTCTGTTCCTTTTTTTTGGACTTACACCTCGCAAAAAAAGATTCGTTTCAAAAAGCTTAGACAAAATTTGCCTACTCAAACAAGCAATTGCCAAAACCACCTTTCGTAAATAAAAACTTGCATGAAAGGGCAGACCAGATGACTTCATTATAATAACATTATATTGAAATGAAAGTTTAGATACTTTAAATTGTTAAAAAATATACTGAGATCATAACTACTTGCAACTTACAAAATTCTTCAAGTACTATAGGTTTACACATCTCCCGTGTGATCCGACTCACATTGGTTATTTTCTTATTTTAACTTTATTTGCCATCAATTCATTTTGAACTATAATCAAATCTTCTTAATATTTAACTTAACTTAAACTTATAATTTATATACGTTTACATTAACATTGTATTTACAAAGGATTTTTACAAAAATTGTTGACAGACTTGAAATGAAAGTGACGTTTAATAGAAGTTTAGTTCTGCGGTATAACAGATCCAAAGGATGGAGTCGTTTGAGCCGACGAACCGTGGTCAAGCCTTACAAGATAGTTGGAACTGTAGTGGGAGACTTCGTCGACTACTGTTGGGATTTGTAGATCTTTGTGGATATTGATGTTTTGTATGTACCACTGGGCGCAGGTTAGTTTTGTTAGGGTGGTATTTTGGTATCGCTGGAGAATTTCGATGTTGGATTCTGCCGCCGTGACCCAGAGTTGAATGCTGTACGTCCAAACTTGATTTTATTTTCTAGGCTGAGTTTAGAGTTCTGCCCAAGCTCATACGACGAGTTTTTAAGATCAATTATTTTCTCTTGGCAGTTAGATGTTTCCAAGTTTCTTTTCATCAAGCCATATATCGAGGAATTTAACTGAGTTTGATTTTGAAATTATCGTGTCTTTGAAACGAGCTTGGCTGTCTAGGTTGCAACACAGTGTGAACAGTGTGTGTACGGACTTTTCAGTGTTAACTACGATGTTCTACTTTATCATCCAGTTTTGTATTAGGTTGAGCTGGTTTTGTAAAAGCAGAGTTGCCGAACTTGCAGTGGAGGTTGTAGCAAGTGCGGCTGTATCGTCGGCGTAGGTGGCAATTGTCATTTTGTCATCGGTAGAATTAAGCATATCTGCGGTGTACAGTGTATAGAGAAAAGGACCCAGATGACTTTCTTGAGGAACCTCCGAATAAATTTTTTTAACACTGGAGTGGGTATCTTCTAGCGGAGCTGTACTGTTTATCTTCAAATGCCTTGAGTATTTTATTGACTAGTCGGTGAACCTGTTTCGGGATGCCATGCTTGCGACGAAATCCTAATTGATGATCATTAAGGATGTTGTTGTCCGGGAAAGGCAGCACTCTACTGAGAAATATTCTTTCCAGTAAACTGAGAGGGCGATAAGATGTAAGTTCGTTTTTGGGTTTGCCTTGTTTTGGGATGAGAATGTTCTTTGCGCATTTCCATTGGTCGGGAAAGTGACGAATTTTGTAGCAAACGTTGAAGACTTGCACTAGGAATAGAAGGCAACTTACTGGCAGACCTTTAATTGTGGCAGCATCAATTCTGTCGTATCCTGATGTAAAGCAAATGCGTCAGCCTTATCTTTACTATTATGACACCAGACTCCACTTGGTGTTTTGATTGGGATTCGCCATTATCAGGTCCGAAACGCGAAATTAACTGCTCGCCAAAAGATTTCTCAATAATGCCATTGTGACTCGCGCTGTGTGTGCCCTGGCCCCATCCTGTTGGAACCAAATATCGCTGACTCTTCGGGCTTCAATTTCAGGCAATAAAAAGTCCGTTATAATGGTGCGATAGCGGGCATCATTGACGGTAATGTTCTGTCCGACCTTATTTTTGAAGAAATACGGCCCGATGATTCCACCAGCCCATAATCCAGACCAAACAGTGCATTTCTGTGGATGTAACGGTAGTTCGAGAGTTTCTCTGTTTATTGACGTTGCCATTGAGTCAGAAATCTGCCTCATTAATAAACAAAATTCGACGCGAAAACAGCGTTTCTTCGTTGAGCTGTTCCAGAGCCCATTGGAGACGTTGTCGCGGTGTGAATGTTTCCATTATGATTTGCCAAACATAAAAATGACATGACAGCATGCCACTAGTCACGCATGATCTGTAAAAGAAACCCAATTGACAAAATAAACCTCTTAATGAATTATTAGTTATTTGTTTCCCTAGCCAGAATGCTATTAGAGCCCAGGATTTTACTGATGGTCTTGCTGATTCTGCTTTTTTGCAATTATCAGCGCCTGGTACGATAATAAAATTCCTTGAATATGTTAGACCTAAATTATGCGTCAAGTTTGGAATTTTTCCATTCATTATAGATTTGTTGAGATGATATATTATTGATGTTGTTTACAGTTGTTTTTGTTTTGTATTTAGTAATGACAATATGCCTAACATACTTGTGCACTACGCAAACTGTGTGCATGCGCAATGCGCTTAGTTGTTACGCCGATGTGCGTTTTTAACTCCGATGGATCGATGTGAGGTTTTCTAATATTTTGGCCGAGCTTAAGTAGGTCAAGTAATTGGTCGCTATGCATATCAAATGGAAAATATGTTAATATCCTTACATTGCCATATTCATTCATTCATATTGCTTGAAATCTTACAAGCAAACACCTGAAGAGAAATAATGAAAAATCAAAATAAATCGTCCATCAACTATTCATTCTTTGAGTAGTCAGCCTATAATTTCCATATTTTTCACTGCTCTACTATCCAAACGCTCTAGTCAGAGAATATGTATAATAAGAAGACGCATGACCCCGTTGAAAAAATTCATATACGGGCGCTGGGCCCAGCCTTTGCAATACACTTTTTTATAGCTTTTTTGCTATACTGTTTATGGCTTACTCATTTTTTGTTTTTATTGTAGTTGTTAAGCTAGCCGAATGCTTATATTTGTTGTTGCCCTTTTTTTATTTTCGGTGGTAGTTGCATGTGTGTAGTGATTGTCTTCATAACAAAGCAATTTTTATGGCGATTGACATTTTTTAGAAGTTTAATTTTTGTGAAACTTCAGTTGAAACTCGATATTCCAATTCGGACTATACAAAATTTCGGAAAATTTTAATATATGCAAGTTATTAAAGAAAATCACAAGGGTCAATGAAAAAATAATAATTAATTTATATGTTGTATACAAACATATAAATATTTCCGTTAAAACGATATAAATCTACTGAAGATATAAGGAAAACATGCAATTATTTAAATTAAAGAATTGCAATTAACTCGGAGTATGAAAAACACTGGATGAACAACAAAAAAATCTCCAGTCCCTTAACAGTACAACTAAAACAAAATCATCATCAAACGAAACACAAGTAAAAAGTTTAAATAACAACAACCAAAAGCGTCACCGAGACAAACAGTCTCCAAACAATATAACTGAGAATTCCAACACCAACAAAAAACTGAAAAATAAAAATCAAAACACGACACGAACAACACAACAGGACTACTGGTTGAGTATACCAAACACAACAAATAGGTTCCAACTATTACAAAACAATAACGATAAACGATGCAGAAGAAACAGAATTGCACACTGATGCAGAATCAAATATCACTGAACAAAATCATAAAGAAAATCCACAAAAGACAACAACACCAACCAATAAAGAAAAAGACAATACCTCAGTTACCAAAAAAAGCTAATAAGCCACCACCCATCTATGTCCAGCAGACTGAAAATATTGATCTGTTAACTCAAGCACTAACTGAATGCATTGGATACAACTATACATTAAAATATATGGAAAATAACGAAGTTCGCATACAAACAAATGAGTCAAAACATTATACTTTAGTAACACAAATGCTCCGCAAAAAGAACACAGAATTCTTCACATACAAACCTAAAGATGAATAAAATTTTAAAGTCGTGATAAGAGATTTGCACCCCAATCACGACCCCGAAGAAATAAAACTGAACTAAATATATTAAGAAATGAAGTCAAACATATTAACAATAAAAGACAAAAGAATTCAAACAAACCTCTGCCTATATGGTTTGTCGAGCTAAGACAAAAAAATAATAACAAAGATATATACAATATCAACTGCATTCTACATACCAAAATCTATGTTGAACCACCACATCACAAAAGAACAATTGCGCAATGTGGCAATTGTCAAAAATATAGCCACTCCAAATATTATTGTACCAGAGACCCCATTTATATAAAGTGTGCAGTGGCCCATAAAACTTTAGATTGTCAACTAGAGGACAGCAAGTAAAATGTGCGTTATGTTCTGGTGGCCACACAGCCTACTACAAAGGGTGTGAAATATGTAAAGCACTTAAAGCACTTTCCTGCTGTTAGATCTGCAGAGGCAGAGCAAACACCAAAAATTTCATCCATCAGCAAAAATTTACAGCCGGGACTAAGCTTTGCCAAAGTACTAGAAAACAATAACGATGAAGAAAAAGCAAAAGTCACGACTCCACTACCAAACAAGTTGTCTAATACAACAAACATAAATAACGACATTATGCAAACATAATTCTGAATTACAAGAATTGAAATACATGATAAAACAGTTAGTTCATCAAATATCAAACATAATGACTACGATAAACATATTAGTAGCCACTCTAAGCAAACAAAATGGACAGTAGCTTGAACATTGCTATATGAAATGCGAACGATTTATTCAAACGCTTACTTGAATTAAACCAGTTTCTAGGCGATAACAACATAGACGTAGCACTTATATCAGAAGCACATCTAACGCAAAAACATAGAATAAAAATTCCGAATTATATAATAATAAACACTGACCATCCCGACGGCACAGGTAGGTCATGCAGGATCAGTAATCATAATTAAAAATACAATAAAGTTTACTGAAAGCGTTCACTTCAAAAAATACTACATTCAATTAACGAATATTCATCTTTGGGACTATAATGGTGAATTCACAATATCTGCGCTCTACAGTCCACCAAAGCACAGTCATAACTGACCTATACTACTGGAAAAGAGATTTATATGTGCGGGCGACTTTAATGCAAAACATACGTCCTGGGGCTCCAAAATTAGCAACAAAAAAGGAAAAGACCTGTTGAAAGCAATACAAAAATGTAAAAGAAAACACATCAGTACAGGCGAACCAACATACTGGCCCTCTCATCCAACCAAAAAGCCAGACTTGATTGGCTTCTGTTAAAAAACATTCACATAAACCATTTTAAAATAAAAAGAGCATGCGAACTATCCTCTGACCACACTCCAATTTTGCTCAAATAAAATTCACTCATAAAAGCCAATAACGGACAAACAAAAATACATAATAAAAAACTGACTGGGATTCATTTCGAGAGTTTATAAATATGCAACTATAAACTCATATTCCTTTAAAAACGAATGTAAACTTTGGGACAGCAAAAAAGAAAAAAAACTACGCCCAATCATAAAAAACAAAACTCTATTAAAAATATCTACCCAAAAGTAATAAAGTAACTAAAAGAGTGTGGAAAACTACGTAAAATATGGCATCAAACTTTTTTTCCTGATGACAAAGCGCGATGGAACAGAACTACAAGAGAATTGAAAAATCAACAAAAGATAAACCACAACACATTAATATCTAACCAAATAAGAAACCTGACGGCAACATCTATACAAATTAATCACTGTGGAAAACTACTAAATAAATAACACAGAAAAAGCGACAACGCTAGCTGATTACTACGAAGATGTTTTCTCAGACGGTCTATTAAGCAATACTACCCTCCCAATACACAGCAGCAAAAATATTAAACAAAACAAGGCCCCGTGTTAAGCACGGTGGACTGAGTATTATGTATGATATGGGCTTGTTTTTCCTACAATGGCGTAGGTCCTATTCATTTGGTAAATAGTATTAAGGACAAAAATGTTTACGTTGATATATTTAAAAATACAATGTTACCATATGCCAGTTGGGAAATGCCTCTGAAATAGACATTTCAGCAGGATAATGACCCAAAACACACGAGTAGGCACCCAAAAGATTGGTCTACATGCGAAAAGGTCAACATGATGCAATGCCCCCAGCTCGGTTCCCAGATCATATTCCGATCGAAAACTTATGGGGGGATGTAAAACGGTTTGTAGCAATGACAAATCATTCAAACAAAGCACAGGTTTGGTAAGTAGTTCAGGAGGCATGGGCTCAAATTCCTTGCAAGCGTTGCCAGGACCTTACCGATTCCATACCATGCCGGTGCAATGGCTTTGTTAATAGTAAAGGATTTACTACTAAATATTAATCTGTAACAAACATGTAGATCATATATAATTAATTTTGACTTAAGTTAAATAGATTTTTTTTGCTTTTTTTGTGACCACTACTATTTCATTGAACAGCAAATTTTTCTTATATTTTCTTGTTTACGCCCTGGAGGATAAATGAACCTATGTTGTTAACCAAAAATTAACTGAAAACGCTCAAATATAATTAAAATAAACGTGTTAAATTATTATTTGTTAATATTTTGTTTATATCATTTAATTTTACTACTCAATATGTAGAACTCAACTGCACTACTATTTCATTGAACACAGCTGTAGATGATGCGGACGAAGTAGATAGCGATCCTCTTCTAGAAAATTATAATTCTTAAATAAATAAATTAAATGAAAATTACTGAAAACTAACAGACTTTCGACTTGTGCAGTTTTTTTTTTTTTTTGTTTTATTGACATTTTTCAAAACTTTTTAGTGTGTATAAAGTGTTTACAATTTTCCCTTTAACTATATACCAAAAATATTATTTTTAGTTTTCATAACCTTTGGAAATTCATTTACCTACCATTGTATTGAGTCATTAAAAAAGTACGGGCGGTTTTAGTGTTGATACCGATATATCGTGCAGCAGTTATCTGTTTGTCATTTATTGCGAAGACAGTTCTGTAATTCGTTGCTCGTGTAAAAAGTTATTAACAGTTATATAAGATACCCATAATGGCTCTTAAACATTGAAATTTCTGGAACAGAATCGCATACCACTCCGGAGGTCCGGCGTTCTCTCACAGTAAACAGGAGCGACAAAAATCTAGCCACAGGCGAGAATAGTAGCTACAGGTTCTGTAGCTGTTTAATTTATATATTGAACCATAGATGCTTATTTGTATTTCCCTAAAAGGCCAAATAACAAGTAGAAACATAAGTCTCACTGAAGAAGCGCAATGCATGAGAGTGGAATAGAACGATTTCGGGCTCTGCAAACTCTGTTTACTTTCCACACTACTAAACCAGTACTGAACAACGCAAAAACCAGCTTTCAAATGTTGAGCATCTTAAGGATGAATTTTTTTGTGTCAACCAGATGACAATTTTGTCACAGACTGAGGACAGACAGAATTGTTCTGACCAGTAATATTCATGGTATAAAAAAAGAAGGTAGTGCCAAGGATTTACTGTTATATATTGTTATCATTAGAAGAGGATTTATTGTCTCATGTCATTAAATTGCTCTTTGGAGAAATTTTTTAATTTTACATACAAAAAATCAGAGCGACTATGGGCAAACATTTGGGTTTGATATGCTGACGACCCCGTTGTGTTTGTCGTGTGCGTTCTATTTACGAGGTTGGATTTGACCATTCTAAGCATGATAACTGATGATTGCAACCATCAGTTTGAGGAAATGCGGGGTTTGGCTCATTTGGTTGAGTGATGTTACATCAGCATGATGATGTTTCAGAGTCAAAAATTGAGTGCTTTGTTTGATTTTGAGTGCCTGGAAGCACTGTCACATTGGTAATAATTGAGAATTGTTTTGGAGAAAAAAATTTACAAACATATGAAATTCTCTACAGAAATGTCAAATACGTGTTCGTTTGACACAATCGGAATAGTGTTGTGCCGCACGTACTTTTTAAATGACTCAATATTTAATATCATTAACATAATAATAATAAACTAAAGCGCCACATACTTAGTTGCTCTAACTTAAACTTGTACTACGATACGAGCGTTGCAAAAATTTAGCTATTTTATAAAGAATTTTATAATAGTGTCTTTATAAAAACTATGCTTACATTTGTGCCTTAAATAACTATACGCTAAGCGACTAGGTTAACTTAGTAGCTAAAAAAAAGCAGTACGCAAATGTTGGATGTATTGGCTGTTGTCAGAGTCTGTTGTAAATAAAACTTAATTATTGAACAACACGACAGACGACGGTTGTATGCACATTGTTCATTGTTATTTGGCTTGATTTTGAATTGCAACAATAGCCCTTGACTGTGAATGCTCATACGTAACGCACATGCATAAGTTAATTCGTTGCTTTTGATTTTGTTATTCGCTCAACTGAATGCAATAAAAAATGCAAATATAAATTCATGTGAAATTGGAAATGTTTTACGTAAGTTCGGAATCCACGTTTCTAAGTTAATTTGTTCAGTGGTATCTCCTCGGTCGGATGCACCTGATCTTTTGGTTCGGGTTTACGCGTGCGGCAGCATTTTGTTTTAATGCCGCCCAAATCTTTTCGGCAAATAAGACCTATAACAATGCCAATAACGGCTAGTATCATGATGCCTGTGTAGGAAACAAAAAGCATTTTATTATAAAATTTTATTTTTAAAATTATAATAAGCATATATTAGCTGAACACTTACATATTAGCAACAAATTTATTGTCTCCTGTGATATAGGTACCTGGTAAGGTTTTTCTGGCTCGGTCGTTGGACCATTGTTCTCAACTGTTTGGCTTGACTTGAGTAAGACGCCTGCTTTGACGACTTGAATTGACGAATTTGTGGCAGTGTTTGTAAAATTAAATTCGGACGCCATTTTCGATGATTTTCTATGTGCTAAGTAATTAATGTAAGAAATTTCACATATTTTTTTTTTTACATTATTATAACTAGAATGAAGATTCGCACTTTGTTTCTTTTTTCACTTTTCTTTTATTTACTTACTGTGTTTCGTGGCGCCCGCTGCTGGCGCTTTGGTTAGTGGCTTGTCTGTTGTTGTTGGTATTGATTCGAGGCCTGTAACGCGCTTAAACGGTAGATCTGTTACAAGGATTAAACTCTCATTGTACGCAGTTCCTAGTACTAACTCAAAACAGCTAATGTCAAAATGTTTGAAACTTATATTGTCGATTGATTTCAGTAAATTACAGAGTTCTTGTATGGACTGCTGATCCAACTCAGTCAACTTCAATTTCATGAGGTTTCGCAGCGGCGTAAAAGCTCGCGTATTGATTTTCTACCGGGCGTGTGTGTGAGTATGTACGATCCAATGTGTGATAGAAAGAGAAAAAAAGAGCACGGGAGTGGCGAATATTAGTTTCGTAAGTGTGTGAGCGAAACGACGAGTAGATGCTTTGCTGTGCACTTAACGTCTAAGTAAGCTTTTGTGTGTGCAAGCTTTATAGTGTTGCGTTGCGACATACAGCGTTGCTTCCACTTAAATTCAAGTTTTCTTGTATTTTGCGCGTGAAATAAGTGGATTTTTTTACCTGATGGAAATTATTATATGGCAAACGAAGCGTTGTCAGGCCGCTTAAATTAGTAAATGTTTGATCAAAAAGTTCAGTCCAACTGCAATTGCTGCAGACGAGTTCGCGTAGACTAGGTTGATTTAGAAACGAACCATCTTGTCGCAAGACAATGGAATTATTGCTCAAATCCAAAAGACTTAAATCACTTGCCTCTTCAAAGGAATTGGGATCTATATAAGTCAAACGATTATTGTTTAACCGCAGACGTTGTAGATGCATTAGACCGCGAAAAGCCTGTTAAATGCGTCGAAGTGAATAACTGCAGTACAATTTTAAAGTCAAAACTTACCTCCTTGTCTATATTGCTAAGCTTATTTGAACTGAGATTAATCTCCACGATTTTTGTACAGTTGACAAAATCATCTGGATGCAATTCAGCTATTGCATTATGACTTAAATCAACGATCAATGCCGTCCGTGGCAAATCGTGTGGTACTTGTGTCAGTTGAGTATGCATGCATTGCACGTATTTAAATTCCTCGCGACAAAAGCAAGCACGTGGGCATATTGGCTCATGGCTGCTCCGCCTTGGTATGTCTGTAGATATAGAAGAAAACAATAAGATGTTAAACTAACAGATAAAACTTACTAAAGGTTGGTCTAAAGGTTGTCGTCGTTTTTAAAGAATTTTTCAGTCCGGCATAGTCATCAGTAGGTTCTTGATCCTCATAGTAATCGTCATCGTAATCGTAATCATCTTCGGAGGTCGCTGAACTGTTTCTATTAGTAGCGGGCGATGCTTGTATATTGCAAATGCTGAAATTACAAAAAAATCAAAATATATGTGAAAATCAACTGGAATGTAAAAACCCCGTTAATTTGTATTTCTCTTTTTTAAACCTCGTTAAATTAAAATCTCGATAAACTGAAAATTACGATAATCCGAAAAAATGCTGTTCCTGTTCCATTTTTGTTTATCGGGATTCGACTGCATATACTTGATGAGCTTTGAAAGGCGAGTCGATCTAGCCATGTCCATCTGTATGAACAAACGGATCTCGAAAAAGGTTAGACCTACAATCACCAAATTTGGCACGAAGATCCTCCTAGTCCATAGGCATAACGAGTTTTTGTTTTTTCGATATAAAAACTATAACACATAGCTGCCATTGGAGCGATCTGACGAAAAACCACATTTACTAACAAAAACCCTTTTATTTTTCAAGATATCGTTAACAAATTTTGGATTAAATAACGTATATCCAATCATATTCCTAAATATAATAAAGATTGGTTTACTAAAACTATTATTACTAAAGAAAAATGTATTGAATTTTAGATTGGGTACAGGGTATTCTATAGTCGGGTACATCCGACTACAGACCTGTCTCCCTTTGTTTTTTTTTTTTTTGTTAACTACAAATTCATGTTTGTATTGTCCTACATTTTTGCGTCTCTACACACAGCTCACTGAAAATGCCAAATATTAAGTCAGACTAACTTGATGAGTATTTAGACTCACACCTTCATGTGTCCTTAACGCACTTGACCTATTTTGTATTAACTTTACTATAGATTCAAAGTGCGGATTCATTTATATGCGTTGCTTAGCATTCTTTTCGCTAAGTTGTTGCGTCATTATCATGCTATTTGCTTGTTTCTCTCTGTAAAGTTTATTTTTTTAAACTTTATTTTGTTTTACTATTTGCCTAACATGGGTTAAGCTTTAACAGCTTTTAAAGTAAAACTTGTCACTGACATGGTTGCCAAGAAGACAGACAGACTTGACTGGTTTCAAAAAATAATGTATTTTAGCTCGCTTTGAGTTTACTCGCCCTATTTCGTTGAATTTAATATTTGGCCTAAAATATTTGGTTATTTAAAACAAATTTAATATTAACATGCGTTTTTTAGAAGTTGATGAAATTAAGCGCTTTAAATGTCTAGTGCTATTAAGATTTGTGCTAAGATCTATTAAGACCGATAGATTTTAGTTGGGAGTAATTTTGGGAATAATGTTTGTTTTTATAAGAATATCATTCCACTTTTCGTTTGTAAGGTTGAAACAAAAGTTTTTCTAATTGTATCTGTGTATCTTTAGGGTACATTATTGATTTGATTCACAGAAAGCCAAAAAAATAACATTCGTGATGTTGGATGCTTTGGCTTGACATCAAGTGTAAATTGCATTCGTTATAACATTAACGAATAAAGTTTTTCAAACTGACAGCTATCAGCTGTGTGCAACTAAAAGTGAAATTTGCAGCACTCGAAAAGTAACACAAACTAACACTATTAGACAAATGAACGAAAAACACACAGTCGATTTTCTGGGTTACAATATCTCATTCCCAGGAATGAGTGTAATTTTTCGACGTGGCAACTTGGTTTGCTTAATATAAGTATATAATATCTGTTTTCCCCCCCGAAGCGACTACATATTTGCTGAAAAGCCTGCAAACAAGGCATGTTGTGTGTTTAAATTGAAATATTTTATTATATATTATTCATGTGGTCAAAGTTCGGCATTCGTTTAAATGTTGACAAATAATTCAGTAATTTTTATTTCATTTTATCATTAAACATAAACAGAAATTAAATGATTGCTGCTTTTCTTGTCGGCTTGTGTTTGAATTGGCGATAGCATAAGCATTAGCGTGTAGCTATGAGCGTTTTTTAATGTTTTAAAGCACCTAATTGATTGATAACGCATTAATAACGTTTGCGTTGTATCGTATCTTTGAGTACTTTGTACTTTGTCATGCCGTGTGCGTATTTATTTATTTAATTTATTTGTGATTGTGATCCCGTCGTGAATTTAATCGAATTGTTGTCAACTCTTGCCTGCTTTATATTATTAGTTAATTTTATTTCACTGTTGATGAATAATTAAAACGCAAAGCACTGCAAAAATAATTCAGTTCAATTAAATATTTTGTTTATAGAATATTCGTGTGACAAAATGTTAACGGTATTAGTCATGGTTTTTTGCTTGTTATAATAGAAAGCAATTTTGTAAATATATTTACCTGAAGCTAAGTATTAAAATGATTAATAAAGCAAATTTGTAATAATCATGCATTTTATTTTTGTTTATTCCTGGTGGAGTATTATTTTATTGTTTTTTGTATTTATATGATTTCTTTAGCAGTGTTTACGTAAAATTATTTTCGTAAATACTTTCATGTTCGAATTTTGTATTTGCTACAAAATAATCAAAATAAATTTTTATTTAACACAATTTATAAACACTGCACTTTTTTATGCGAGTTGCATATTATAATCTTTATTTTCTATATGTTTTTTCTTTTTGCAAGTATGCCTCTTTTAAAGCGTTCGTTGTTTATTACTTTTTCTACATATTCTATACTTGTTCCGCATTTACCCGCTCAGAAGGTTGTCTTTCGTATGACTAAATCGCGGTATTTTATTTTAAGAAAATGCAGTTGCGGCTGCGGCAAGCGAAGAGCGTACTTACTTGCAGTACAGGCGCTCTTTAGTCGTGCGCTCATTTTTTAGCTGATAGCTGAGTTTGAGTTGTCTTATGATTTAATAAGTTCATTAAATCGTGACTTGAGTTTGTTAATAGTTGTTGTTTTCTACAATCTTATCAATTCGGCAAAATATAATTTGTTGGAATATTTGTACCAATGTTTAGATATTCTTATGAGTGTATGTTGGTTTTGTTTTCGCCACTGTTTCTTTTAGCAAGTTTAATTCGCAGAATGTTTATTTTGTTGATAAACATGTATGTGTAATTTGATTGAAATTAATTTAACCACCAATACATCATACATCTATTATTACATGTAACAATATTAGCGAATTCGAATTAGCTTTTATGTAGAATCATAGTGGATCATTGAATCTCTTTAACTAATGTAGCAATATAAGGCCAAAGAATGCATTAAAAAATTAGAAAATAACTGAACTTCAGATATATATACATATATAAATATATATATATATATGTTTCACTGTTTTTTTTTTTTTTTGAATAAGCATGTTTCAATATGATGATTGCACGGTTTTTTTTAGTTTTGTCTTTTCTGTATTGTTATTTTAACGAAAATTTATGTATGTATAATATTTTCACATGGTTCGCTTAATTTTCTGTTAAACTAAAAGTTTATCACTTTTGTGCTGTACAGTATTTTGACCTTTACCAGACAACCCGAATTCGATGACAATGTTATCGATGGTTTAGTCGTAATCTTCAGTGTGCACATTGAAGTCGAATTGTTGATTTCAAGTTTTCTTGTTTTTTCAATTCGCCTTTATTTTTTTACAACACAAAAAAATTGTAACTTCTACAATTTAGTTTATGCATTAACGTAATTCACAACGAACATGATACGACTGCGCTGTTGAAAAATTTTCCCATTGTCTTCACGCGCAATAACAAGACCGTCCCATTCGGGCAACGCAAAACAAATGAGAAGCTTAACGCGGCACCATTGTTTAAGTTCGTCGGACATTGTGTGCGCTCTCTTTAACGCTTAGCCAGAGAATAAATAAATATAAGAAGACGTAGCTCATACAAATAAAATTTCAAGTTCCAATGACAAAAGTAGGCAGCGACGGGCAGCGTGTAGTTGAGGACAAACTTACCTACACATGTGCTGTTCGCACTCATGCTTCTTGTCTTTATATTGATTTAGGTTTTAATATTTTGTGTGTGCAATTTCATACGATTGATTTGTGTTCATATTGCTGCCCTTTCTGTCCCTTTTCTGCCTGCACATGTGCTGCTCGCACTATTGCTAAGTTTTGTTTATTTTAGGGTTGATTTTTGATGTTATCAATGAATGGTTAAATATGCAAGACATTTTGTATGCGGATTTTGTAATTAATTTCTAACAATTGCGTATGTTTCACTATATATACTCATTAATTCATATTGCATAGTGAAAGACCAAAATAAAACGTCCATCAACTATTCATACTTTGCTTAGTCGGCTGAAATTGTCGTCCTTATGTCTTGAGAGGATTTATATCGTTTTAATGGAAATATTAAGATGTTTATATACAAGTTATAAGTTAATTGGTTTTTTTATTGAACTTTGTATATTTCTTTAATACAATTACATATATTAAAACAATTCAGTAATTCGAAAGATTCCATTCCGAATTGGGCATGTAATCATTAGTTCGAATTATCGAGTTTCGACTGTAGCCTGCACAATGAAACTTCTAACAAATGGCAATCGCCACAAAAAATGCTTTGTATATGAAGGTAATCACCACACACATGACAACTACCACTAAAAAAGAAAAAAGCGCAACAACAAATAACAGGCGGGCTGAAAAGTCTCGGGCCTAAGACATAGGTGGCACTAGTCTTATTGCATTCACCGCTTGTTAGTACTAACCTTCAAAAGAAAGCAGTTCAAATTGCATGATATTCTACTTATAAGTTTGTAAGTTATTATGCTAAGAGTAACACTATTTTTGGTCTTTTTAAAACAATGGATCAAAAACAATTTCGTGTTTTAATTTTAAACTGCTTCTTGATGGGAAAAAAATCGGTTCAAGCGAAGCAATGGCTTTAGAAGTGTTATATGGACTCCGCTCCATCAGAAACAACAATAAAACGTTGATTTGCTGACTTCAAACGTGGTCATAGAGACACCGATGATCTAGAACGCAGTGGACATCCAAATGAGGCGGCAATACCAGAAAACATTAAAAAAATACACAAAATCGTTTTGAATGATCGGAAAGTGCAGTTGGGTGAGTAAGCTGACACCGTAAAGGTATCAAAAGTACGTGTTGACTATAAGAAAGCTCTGTTCAAAGTAGGTGCCAATTTTGAGCAAAGAAAGCCACGTTGTCTTTGATAGGCTTGGGACTTTTCAGCCCACCTGGTATATGATATCGGCTAGCAGCCAAACAACTACAATCATATCAGAACAAAAAGTGCTGGCAATCAAAACAAAAGTCCAACAATTAATAAGAGCGACCCCATGTGCACGTCTCTTGACACGTAAAAAGTCTCTTGAAACTCAAATTAGAACAGTATACCAAATATAAGCTGCCGATAGAGGGCTGGGTAGTGATTTCTCTACCCACGCACAACAATTTTCAGCTCCCGGATGCATCTTCTTATATCTCTGTATTCTCTGGTCTCTTGAAACATAAATTTGAAAAGTATACCAAATATAATCTGTCGATAGAGGGTTGGGTACTGATTTCTCTATCTACGCACAAATTATTTTGCGACCCAGATGCATCTTCTCAGAGAATACAGAAGCTGATTGTAGAATCCAAGCAATGTATAATAAGAAGACGCATGACCCCGTTGAAAAAATTTGTACGTGGGTCCTGGGCTCAGGACCCTACCGTAAGATGGCGTGGGAACTGGATATTTTTTTCGGTGGTAGTTGCATGTGTGTGTGATGATGGTCTTCATATACACAGCGTTTTTTGATTGTAGTTGTTGGGCTAGCCGATTGCGCATATATGTTGTTGCGCTTGTTTCTTTTTCGGTAGTTGTCATGTTTGTGTATGTATGTGGTGATTGTCTTCATATACAAAGCATTTTTTGTGGCGATTGACATTTTTTAGAAGTTTCATTTGTGAAGCTGCAGTCGAAACTCGATAATCCGAACAATGATTACAGGCCCAATTAGGACTATCCAATATTTAGGATTTCTGAATTGTTTTAATATATGCAACTTTATTAAAGAAAATCACAAGGGTCAATGGAAAAATAATAATTAATTTATAAGTTGTATATAAACATATAAATATTAAAATTTTTTACTTTTTAACTGGAAGACATAAGGATAACATGTAATTCGGATTAAAGAATTGCAATTAATTCGGATTACAGTGTAGCCGATGCATGAAAATAACCCTGCGAATTACTGTATTTTCGGATCAGCAAGTAGTCGGATTATCGAGTTTCGACTGTAGTTCATTTTTCTCGCTTTTTATGAAATATTAGCTCTTCTTCTTCCTTGTTACAGGCATTTAAATTCTCAAAGCTGCTTCTTAGCACTTTGACTGTGTGAATGAAAAAAGTCAAAGCCAATTAGAATATTTTGCGCTAATCATTCATTTTTTGTGAAAATAAGTGTGTGCAAAATATATTTATTTAAATATGATGCAATTATTCAGTTCATTCGGAACAAAAATTTGAGATGCATTCAATTGAACTAGCGATCGATCGAAACACCAGTTCGTTCAGATTGTAGTGGAGTGCGCAAAATATTAAATGAAGACAATTTAAGCCGGCTACGCCAAATATGAATATTTGGTGGACTATTTATTTCGATCTTTGACAGCTGTCTGCATTTAATAAATTGAGCAATATGAATGGATAAATATGGAAATGTAACAATTTTTACATAATTTGTATTAATTTCCAATTGGTTAATAATTATTAATTTGTAGTTAAAAAATACAGTGCAATAATAGAAACATGTGCAATTGTTAGAATTTATTTACATATTGAATAATGCCAAAATGCGCAAAAAAAATGTCTTTGATATTTAACATTAATTCATTTCTTATCAAATATCAAAAATCTACCCTAAAATAGACAAATCTCACATTATTAGTGCGAGCAGCATATGAATAAGCAGAAAGGGAAACAATATCATTTGAAATCTCATCAAAAGCGCATACACAAACTAGAAAGGCAGGGCTATAGTCGGGCGTAACCGACTATAGAAAACCCTGTACCGAAGCCAAAACTTAATATATTTTTTTGTTGCTTTAATATTTTGTATTCATTATGTAAGGATATCTCAAGAAAAAAAAATTTTTTATTTTGTAAAAGCCATTTTTCGGCCGTTCGTTCCTATGGCATCTATATGTTATAGTGCACCGATATTTATCATATTTAGGAATATGATTTGAGTTTACTTAGAATCAATAAATCCAAAATTTGGTAACGATATCTTAATAAACAAAAAAGTTTTTCTCAGTAAATGTTGTTTTTCGGCCGATCCTTCCTATGGCAGCTAAATGTTATAGTAAACGGATATTTATAATATTCGGGAATATTATTGGATATTACTTAAAATTGGTAAATCCAAAATTTGATAACGATTGCTTAATATACAAAAAAGTTTTTCTCAGTAAATGTTGTTTTTTGGCCGATCATTCCTATGACAGCTATATGATATAGTAAACCGATATACATAGTTTTTAGATATGTGATTGGACATTAAATAAAACAATTAAATCCCAAATTTTGTAAACATATCATAAAAAATAAAGCGGTTTTTGTTACTAAATATGGCTTTTTGGCCGATCATTCCTATGGCAGCTATATGTTATAGATCGAATATCGACAAAAAAAAATAAACTCGTTATGCCTATGGATTGGCAGAGTCTTCGTGCCAAATTTGGTGGTTGTAGGTCTTACCGTTTCCGAGATCCGTGCGTTCATACGGACAGACGGTCAGACGGACAGACGGACATGGCTATATCGACTCGCCTTTCGATGCTGATCAAGAATATATATACTTTGTGGGGTCTGCCACGCCTCCTTCTGCCTGTTACATACATTTGCACAACTTTAATATACCCTTTACCATTTTTTGGTACAGGGTATAAAAAATAAAAACCGAAATCAAAATAAAGACAAGCAATTGTCATGAAAGCGTGAGTGCGAGCAGCACATGCATAGCAAAGAAAAAAAATACAAATACATAGAGCAGAAAATATTTTCCGACAGATGGCATTAAGCAGTTTGACTTCCAACACACGCTCTGCCCGCCGCTGCCTGATTTTGTCATTTCAATTTAGCATGCCGTTTGTATGAGATGCGCCTTCTTAGTATATATATTCTCTGATCCAAGCTTTAAGTCAATGTTGCCGGATTTCCACAGACGCTGACGCAAATTCTATTCGAACATTACTTGTGATGCAGAGAGCTGCGTTTTTTTTCTCTGAGTTCAGTTCAAAACAAAATTCAGCACTTTTCAGTGTTACCGCTGAAGCAGGCATGCGAAAAATTTGCGAGAAAAAAAAAATTTGTACTGAAGTGCGAGAATATTTCGCAGCTCTGCGATTTCGCAAGTAGTGGCAGAACACAATTTGCGTGAGCGAATTTCGAGCTGCCAACCTGTCTGCGCACATTGCGACAACATTGACAATATTTTTAGATTCCACAATCAGCTGTTTACTACAAAACAATGTGGACGAGGAAAAAATCGTTGAGTTCGTTAGCCAGAAGAAATTCTTAAAGAATTTTAGTTTGTGATATTGAATATAACCACAGAGATAATCATATAGAGGCCGCATCTCATACAAGTTGAAATTTTTGTATGTGGAAGCCTTTATTATTCCCCGAGATTCTGTTAAGTGTGCCGTAGTGCTTTGCTACTCTGACTTTGGATTTTCGTTTGATTTGATTGGCCTAGCTCATATAAGTTTTTTTGGTGGCAAATGCCATTTTGTTCGCATTTCAAGAATGTAGTTGATGTTGAAGTGGACGAGTGTGCAAATTTCTTGCTGCAGACCATCCTATAGCTTGCTACATTTTATGAGTGCCTGGTATGAAAAGGTGCTGGTCGACGGTACCGTCTGAAATACATGAAGTTGTGTGTGCGTGCAGAAAAGAATTTGTCATGATTTTGAAGTTTTGATTAATAAGAATGTATTTTTTACTTTATGTTGCTGCTGCTTCTTTATTGTCATATGAATTTCATTCTGCTTTTCATGTGTGCCTGGTATAAAAAGGCCGTCGTATTCAATTTGTGTATGCATTTGGACATCAACACCATCAGTATTGTGTTTACACACACAAATAAGCGAATTTGTCATGATTTTAGAAGTTTCAATTGCCTAGCTATTTTATTTTTCTTACTTTTTGAGAAATATTAGCTCTGCTTCTTCATTGCTACGGGCATATAAATTCTCAACGCTGCTTTTTCACACTTTGGTTGTGTGCATGAAAAAAGTTAAAGCCAATTAAAATATTTTGCACTTATCATGCATTATTTGTGAAAATAATTGTATGCAAAATACATTTATTAAAATATGGTGCAGTTATTCAGTTCATATGGAACAAAAGTTGGGCTGGCGTTGAACTGAACTGCAGTTGAATCGAAACACCAGTTCATTTGGCTTGTAGAGGAGTGCTAAAAACACTTCAATAAGGAAATTGCAGGCTGATTACACAAAGTATGAATAGTTGGTGGAAGATTAATTTTGTTCTTTTACTATTCGCTTCAAATGTCAGACACATTTAAAGATTTCAAACAAAGAAAGCCTTGCATCGCACCATCGCAGTCAGAAACGCACATCGGCGCAACAACTAAGCGCATTGCGCATGTACACACTTTGCGCAGTACACAAGTGCCTTTAGCAATTGTAATATGGATCTGTTTTCCCACTTATTGTGCTTGCTAAATACAAATCTTCAAACAACAACAGTAATATACCATCCCAGCTATATTAAACAAAAAAAATTCCTACCACAACGCATCATTTGCGTGTATTATTTTCATTGAATTTTAATATCGTACCAGGCGATCATAATTGCAAAAAAGCAGAATCAACAAGCAATGAAAATCATTAGCACAACAGCGGGTCCAATTGCATTTGGGCGAGGGGAACAAGCATAAGGGAAGCAACACAACACACGAAAGCGCACACAAAAAAATCACAGAACAAACGATTGTCTAATGTCACATTAGTGCAAGTAGCACATTGTGATGTGCGAGAGCGAGAAAAAAATGAGATGCAAACGCATTTAGGCAAGGGGGACACACACGAACTGGTGTTTCGATTCACAAACTCATGTATTTCAAACGGTACGTTCGATGAAGGACTTTTCATACCAGGCACACATAAAAAGTAGAATGAAATGCCCTTAACAATAAAGAAGAAGCAAAACATACTTTGACCGAATTGAATCTGTCCAAAAACAATTTTTGTTTTTTGCGTTGCGTGGATTAAACTGGAATTCTGCAATTCGTCTCCCTTCATACCATTGCCGCCTTAAATTGATTAATCTTTCTACCTTAGCTAGTCGGAGATCCGTGTTAGGTATTCTTTTTCTTCATAACCTGATAAACGGCAATGTAAATTCTTCTTATCTCCTTGGGAAAAAAACTTTAACGTGCCATCGCGTTCAACAAGATATTATTTGCCCATTAGACTAAACACTGCACGATCATCTTTCCTACTGCATGATCCCTTTTATGTTAAGTGTCATTTTTTTTCTAACATAGCCTCTTCTTCCTCTTTAAAATCTTTTCTTACTTGTAGATTTAAACAAATTACATAGAATTAGATACTTATTTTTTTAATTTAAACTATTAATAGTCGTATTAATTGTAATTTAGATTGTTTAATTTTTTTTAATTAGTTTTTTTAATCTATAAGTAAACATTTGTTAAGTAGATAAAGCAGCTGTTGACCATTTGGTCGTAGCTGTGGAACAGACACTACGTCTGGTTTCGTAAGTCCTTTTTCTTGGTAGTGCGCTACCACAACGTCTGCGAAAAAAAAAAAAAAAAAAAACAAAATATTTTCTCAAAACAAAGAAATATGAGCTAGCTTGGCAATTCAAACTTCTAAAATGATTAAAACGCACACACAAACACTTGTATTTCAGGCGGTACCGACAACCAGCGACTTTTCATAGCAGGCACTCATAAAATGTAGCAAGCAAAAGAATTGTCTGCAGCAAGAAATTTCCGCTCACACCAAATTTCACAACAACAACATAATTACATTGACAAAAAAATGGCACATTACAACTAGAAAAAAATTGAGCAACAACAAATATACGCAATCGGTTAGCCCAACAACTATAATCATATGAAAACAAAAAATTCTCGTCACCGAAGCAAAATTCAAACAATTAATAAGAGTGACTCCATGTGCAGGTCTCTTGACACTTAAAAAGTCTCTTGAAACTCAAATTATAACAGAATATCAAATAATTAGAACAGTATACCAAATATAAGCTGCCGATAGAGGGCTGGGTCGTCATATGCCGACCTACTTACAAATATTTTCAGAGGCCAGATGCGTCTTCTTATAACTTTATATTCTCTGATATAATTGAAGCATGTCAGTATATTGTTGTTGCTCTGCTAACAGTAACGCAAGTCAAAAAATTTCGCAACATTTGTTTTAGCTGCGAAATCGCATGCGAAAAATTCACACGTCTCTTTTATCCATTAAGCTTTTGTTTTTTTTATGAGTATAATTACAACAATTTAGTGCAATTTCTGTTGTTGTGTTACGAAATGTAACGGGTGATTCATTAAGATTTTTTTTTTGTCAATTGGGTTTCTTTTACAGCTCATGCGTGACTAGTATCATGCTGTCATGTTATTTTTAATCAGCAATGTTTGACAAATCATCATGGAAAGACTCATACAGCATCATCAACGTCTCCAAATGGGCTCTGGAACAGCTCAACAGCTGAGAGACTCTCGAAATACCGTTACATCCACAGAAATACACTGTTTGGTGTGGTATATGGACTGGTGGAATCATCGGTCTGTACTTTCTCAAAAATGAGGCCGTATGGGAACATTACCGTCAATGATCGCACTCGCTACCGCACCTTGATAACGACCTTTTTGTTGTCTGAAGTTGAAGCCCGAAGTGTCGGCGATATTTGGTTCCAACAGGATGGGGCCACGGCACACACAGCGCGAGACACAATGGCATTATTGAGAAATATTTTGGCGAGCAGTTAATTTCTCGTTTCGGCCCTGGCCGCCTAGATCGTGTGATGTCACACCTTTATATTTTTTTCTCTGGGGTTATGTGAAATCAAAAGTCTTCACCGATAAGTCAACTACAGTTCAGGAATTGGAAGTCAACATCACTCGAGTAATTGGATGATATGATGATGGAGGATACCGATTGCAATGCTGGAAAGAGTGATCCAAAATTGGACCTCCCCAATGAACAACCTATGACGTAGTCGCGGCCAACATTTGAATGAAATTATTTTCAAATAGTAAATGTCAGAAATGTTATCTCAAAACTTAAAGAAGATTTGGCCATCCAATTTTTCTTTGTTTTTATACCCTGTACCAAAAAATGGTAAAGGGTATATTAAAGTTGTGCAAATGTATGTAACAGGCAGAAGGAGGCGTGGCAGACCCCACAAAGTATATATATTCTTGATCAGCATCGAAAGGCGAGTCGATTTAGCCATGTCCGTCTGTCTGTCTGTCTGTCCGTCCGTATGAACAAAAGGATCTCGGAAACGGTAAGACCTACAACCACCAAATTTTGCACGAAGACTCTCTCAATCCATAGGCATAACAAGTTTATTTTTTTTTTCGATATTCGTCCTATAACATATAGCTGCCATAGGAACGATCGGATGAAAACCCACATTTAGTAACTAAAACCCTTTTGTTTTTCAAGATATCTTCACCAAATTTTAAATTTAAAAGTTTTAGCCAATGTGTAATCACATGTGTAAATATCATGTATATCGGTTCACTATATCATATAGCTGCCATAGGAACGATCGGCCGAAAAACAACATTTACTGAGAAAAACTTTTTTGTTTATTAAGATATCGTTACCAAATTTCGGATTTGACAGTTTTAGGTAATATCCAATCATAATCCTGAATATGATAAATATCCGTTTACCAGAACATATAGCTGCCATAGGAATGATCAGCCGAAAAATGGCTTTTACAAAAAAAAATTTTTTTTTTGTTTTGGATTGGGTACAGGGTTTTCTATAGTCGGTTACACCCGACTATAGCCCTGCCTTTCTAGTTTTTTTTACAATTGAAAAAAAAAAAAAAAACAATGAATCACCCTATATAAGCAGTGATTACAGCCGTACTAATTAAACTATTAAGGTCGTATTTACTAACCGATTTTAATAAAAAGTATCCTATCTCTTAAGTTGGAACCAACCCTACACATCCACATTTTTCATATTTCATAGAGATCGGTTGGGCGTCTTTAGAGATGAGCATAGGGGAACATCGTGACACTGCAATTTTATAGGTTAAGATTGATTAATCATTTAATTAGTTGATTTAATTAAAACTTAATTAAACTGCAAAAATACTTGCATGTTATTATTAAGAGAACTCAGATCAGCTGATTCGATGGAATGTAACGACATTTTTTAAATTTACGCACACAAACAGAGTTTCAAACTGATCTTTTGTGGTTTTTATAAAAGCAGTGTAATAAATAGAAGGTGACGCCAATCGAAATCGGAAAGAGAAAATTTTGTAGCCAGATGACGTCATCAGCAATTAATGTATTTTACTCTTTCTAAATTTATATGCCACACACCAACATACGTTAAAATAATGTTGCAAATTTAATTTATCCATTAAATTGGTTATTATTAATTACAAACAACTCAAAATGATTCATCTCCCAAAAATACACAAATTGCTGATGACGTCATCTGGCTATAAAATTCTCTCTCTAATAATTACAGCTCGCAACATTGTACAATGTTACGCGCCGACTGAAAACAGCGATGTAAACCTAAAAGAAGCGTTCTAGCTTAGCCATACATTATATAGCCTTCCTAGATACGACCTACTGATCTTAATGTGCGATTTAAATGCCCATATTCTTCTATGAAAATGTAATGGGTAAACACGCTCCTGGCGTGCGCAACGAAAATGAGGATTTGCTTCTAGAAATATGTAACAATTTTGATTTAAGAATCGCTGGATCTGTTTTTCCACACAAGGATTCTCATAAAATCACGTGGAAATCTCCAAACGACAGATTTGCATCTGAGATCGATCACATATGCATCTCACGTAATTCCTTTAATATATGCCACTGTGCGAGAAGTAAAAGGAGTGCTGAAATCGGAAGTGATCACTATTTGGTAGTCGGAGAAATGAAGCTTGGTACAGAGCCGAATAACAAAAAGAAGTGAACCGTTCCCAAGAAATTTGATTTATCCAAACTGATAAATGAACAACAAAGAAGTACATTCTCGCTAAAGTTAGCAGAAACAAGCACTCCCAATGACACCCAGAATGCGGTGAACGACACAGTTAACGACAAATTGAGCAAGTTGCACAGTAGTAAGTAGTTGAGCAATGTATGCAGAGAAGTGCTAGGCCACGTCCGTAATAATCGTAGGGATGACTAGATTTCTAACGAAACATGGTTAATTATAGAAAAAAGGCGCGCGGTAAAGGAGACACTACTAAGTGTGCAAAGAAGAATCAGACAGGCCGACTTGGTAAGCCAGCATAAACAGTTAACCAAACTCAAAGCGGCCAATAAAAGTGGATATAAATAACTACTACCAAAGCCTAGGTCAAGCTGCTCAGGTGGCTGCCATATTATTGGCTTCATTTTTATATTTCATCAAGAAATTTAAAGTGAATTGTTTTTTTAAATCCATCTAATATGAAAAGAATAAAGTGATACTTTTATTATAAACAATTTTTATTACTTACCTTCACAAGCTGTCAGAATTTGCACTGTTTCTAACGAAATTTCAACGTTGAAATGACTTGAAATGAAACTTGAGCAGCGTCACTTGTTGTTGAGTGAAGCTGGCTGTGCTGCTGTATTATCAGCTGATGTTCAATTTTAAGAATGCTCGCAACCCTCAGGACAGCATTGATTTGCTTAAACCATCTGCCTGCCTACATTTTGCTAGGCCAAGTCGCCTTATTCTTTGTGATCGCCCCGAAGATCAATCATCAATGATAGCGAAAAAATCAAAAATTTTTTTATTGGCTTGAAGTACTATCAAAACATTTTTGAACGGAATTCGATTTCGTTAATATGTCCACCACGGGAACGATTGCAGTGGTCGATACGTTGGCATTAAGTCCTTAATGAAAGACCCTTTATAATCGTGCACTTCTGTGTTCTTATGATCAACTTGACCATACAACGAAATGCATATTTTGAAGATAAGATTTAAGAACTTTATAATATGGTTAATGCAAATTATTATTAAATTTGTATAAAAGTCCTTTGTGCTAGACTTTCTCAAACACTTGCATTATATCAAGGTACACAGTAAGCAGTATTCATTTTTTTCCATCGCGTCACGTATTTTTTTATAGTTTGTTCTATTGTAGAATGCTTCGAAATCCAAATTAGGCGATGACAGTTTTAATTCATTTAAGAAAAAGCGACTCGAAGATGTTGGTAACGACTGGAAATTGATTTAATGGTCTGTATGATGTGACCTGTTCTTAAAGCTTACCAGGTTTAGATATCAGTATTACTGTTAATACTTTCCATTGTAGTGGGTAGTAGTATCCAAGCTTTAATACTCCGTTGTAAAGGTAGGTGAGGAACTTGAAGCCGATTTTTGATAGTTTCAGAAGAATTTTTACTGTAATTAAATCGTATCTAGGCGACTTGTTGTTGGGTAAGCTTTGACATCCTTTCTTTAATTCATTCATTGTTATGGGACATATCGAAACATCTAGTTGGCAGGGTGCTAATAGGTAATCAATGGTGTCGTTGGTTTCATATGAGTGAGTAGTTTGCTCAAATAATGGCTTGAATACGGAAAATAGTTGTTTACCCAAGCTGTCTCTGCCTTAGACTGATAGTATTTTCCCACTTGCCATTTTCCGTTTTAATCGGATGGGATATTTTTTTATTGACTGTTTTAATTTTTTTGTAGTTTTCCAAATTGAATACTTATCGTACGGGTGTCTGGTAGGCTGCCATAGTTTTCTTAGCATCTTTCTGTTTTTCAACTTTTCTTTAAGTTGTATCCCTTTTTGAGTTTTATAAACGAGTGATGCTGCCCGCGCTACGATTTGAACCGTGTTATTAAAGAGTCCTACTAGTTCTTTGATTTTCTGACTGTTCTTTAATGGTGATGCTAACTAAAGTATGGTTTCGTTGTTTTACTGTTTGCAAGCGTTGACCTTCCTGTGGTTGACCTTGAACCCCAGAAAGTGTGTTTAGCGTTGTAGTCGCCACCGGCTATGAATTTATGACCTAGTGTTTTGACTTAGTTTTACATTTTTATATTTGGTGGACTTTAGACTGAAGTCAAGGCTATCGGACCGAAAGATATGTGGACCCTGATGCTAGTTGCCTGTAATTTGTTATTTTTGTGTTTATGACTGTACCTCCTCTAGGACTTCCCGACGGGTGGTTTGTGCTATATATGTAAGGCAGTTACTACAAAATATCTTTAATAAACTTTTAAGACTTTAAATATATGGTACAATTATCGATTTTTATAAAAGTTTTGTTTGTGCAATGAGTTTCAGTATGAGCATAGCATCTGTGTCGTATTCATTAAGGAAGGCTTTGATATCATGCCAGTGTGGGCTAAAACCAATGGCATTCCAGACAACCAAGTGAAGAGGATCCATTGTACTAGTTTTGAAAGGACTGTGTTTAGAAATTTGAAATTGATGTCAAGTTATTCAATGAGTGATAAAAGAATTGCTTTTATTTTTTTTAGACTTCTGCGAATGATCATGACTGAGGCAAGTTTCCTAATGAGAGTTATTTTTATACCCTGTATCAAAAAATGGTAAAAGAAATATTAAAGTTTTACAAATATATGTAACAGGCAGAAGGAGGCTTGGCAGACCCCATAAAGTTTATATATTCTTGATCAGCGTCGAAAGACGAGTCGATCTAGCCATGTCCGTCTGTCCGTATGAACGCACGGATCTCGGAAACGGTTAGACCTACAATTACCAAATTTGGCACGAAGACTCTTCTAATCTATAGGCTTAACGAGTTAATTTATTTTTTTTTTTTTTGATATTCGACCTATAACATATAGCTGCCATAGGAACGATCGGTTGAAAACCCACATTTTCTAATCGAAACCCTTTTATTTTTCAAGATATCGTTACCAAATTTTGGTTAGTTAGTTAGCTATTATTGCGCAATCATTTTCTGCCGAAAATTTCGACTTTGAAACAAAGTTCACGTTGTTTCTATATTTCCTTTGAAATTTGCATAAAAAATCGTGTTTTCGCCATTTTCAATATTTAACGCATATATATGGCTTGCGCCAGACAATGTGAAGCCCATCTGACCCGAAAAGGTTGCAATCGCTGTCATTACTGAAGATTGCGCTCTTATAAAACTCCAAATTCCTAGTTTTGCTGCCCCTTGCAAGCAACAACCGCTTTTTTGTTGTTCACTGACGAACCTAGCGATTGCTTCCGTTATTTATTTTTATATCTAGCCATTTCCGTCTTTACGTTTGAACACACGAATCTTGAAAACGGTTAGACCTATATAGCCCGATCGATCGAGCTTTGATTATTGAATTTGTTACATACGAGGGTTGCCTTTTATATTTCGGGATTGGGCAACCCTAGTGTTGCAATCTGGCAACTGCCAGCTCTATCGTCAAGTTTGAAATTTTTGAGGTTATACGTACTCAGAACGTTTTGACATACGAGCGCTATTTGTGTTGTTACAGTAACTTAAAAGATTCATCTCGCCCAAAAAATGGAATTAAATCGTGAAAATTTTAACAACAGTTAATCGATGAACTTAATTCAATTTTTGGCGATGAAGCTCCATCAAGGACCAGTGTTTATCGATGGTATGGTGAATTCAACCGAGGTCGTAGTTTACTCCAAGACGAATTTCGTGAAGGTCGTCCAAAATCAGTGGTTGTTCCGGAAACCATTGATGCTGTGCGCCAACTGATATTGCAAGATCATCATGTGACCTATCGTGAGATTGAGACAACCTTAGGCATTAGTGGGACCAGCATACATTCTATATTGCATGAACATTTTACCGTCAAAAAAAATTGTTCGCGTTGGATCCCACATAATTTGTCAATCGCTCAAAAAAAGGCTCGTGTCGATTGGTCGAAAGAAATGCTCCAAAAATACGATCGCGGTGCTTCGAAACACGTCTATGACATCGTGTCAGGTGATGAATCGTGGATTTACGCGTATGAGCCCGAAAGTAAACAGCAGTCGACTGTATGGGTGTTTCAAAATGAGCCAAATCCAACAAAAGTTGCTCGCGCACGAAGCACTTCCAAGCAAAAGGTCGCCTGTTTTTTCGGAAAAACTGAACATGTCGCAACCGTACCACTAGAACAACGCAGAACAGTCAATTCTGAGTGGTACACAACCATTTGTTTGCCAGTTGTCTTCCAAGAAATCAGGAAAACCAACCGCCGAAGACGGATCACTCTTCATCACGACAATGTGAGCTCTCACACATCGGCTCAAACAACTGCTTTTTTGAGCACTCAAAACATCGATTTGATGAGTCATCCGCCGTATAGTCCTGACTTGGCACCGAATGACTTTCTTTTTATTCCCATACGTAAAAAATAAAATGAGAGGTCAACCTTTTTCGACACCTGAAGAAGCAGTGGATGCGTTCAGAATGCATGTTTTGGAGATACCTCAATCAGAGTGGCAAAAGTGCTTCGACAATTGGTTCAAACGCATGCAAAAGTGTATAGATCTTAACGGAGAATATTTTGAAAAACAATAAAGCTATTTTCGATGATTAATATTTATTATTGTTCTCTAATCCCGAAATATAAAAGGCAACTCTCGTATGAAAAGTTTTGTAAATTATTGTCAACAGTCGCCGAAGGCTATGTGAAAAAAGTAGTCGGCAATAGAAATATACTCCTTTTTTACTTTTTGTTTTAACTTAGGTTTCCTAATAATAAACCTAAATTTTCGCTCTGACCTTGTGTGAACGAATATCATTGTCTCGTACTACGATGAATGCTAGCTAGATGCGTTTACAGTTCCTACAATTGAGACGTAGATGGACTGTGACTGTGATTAATATAGTCGCACACGCAGATTTCTTTAGCCTATTGTATAATGCGCAACTATATGCCGTAGCTGCCTTGCCTGACCTTGCGGTTGTAAATTTTAAAATATAAAATCTAAAGCTACAGTAAAAAAAAAAAAAAAACGTTAAGTGGGCAGTTATTAAATGCAGTGTTCACTAATCTAGACATTCAAGTGTAATTTAATTGAAGTTTATATACGACTGCATGTATACATGTGTAAGCATATACAGTAGCCGCTCGATTCTAAGAACATCCGATTATGTGAGCATCCAGAAGAGTGGATAAAAAAATTACCAACCAATTTTTATATAGCAGATTCTAAAGTGAACAAGGCAAAGCTTTACTTTTTCAATCTATCAATTGCATTTATTTATATCCAGTATTATTTTCAAATGGCTTAATGTGAAATTCGTTACTATTTGTGTTGAAAGGATTTACTATGAATGCTTGAGCGGTTTTGTTGGTTTCGAATTGTTCAAATCTGTCAGCAAATTCATCTTTGATTTTTTTTTATAACTGTGCTAAAGTAATTCGTGTCAATAGTTGCACTGGTGTTAACGCGATGTTGCTTTAGAAATTGAAAATGAAGTAAAATTCTGAATGTCTTCTGCAAAAAGAATTAATTTTTCTTCAAAACAAACCAATTCTTCTACCAAAACATAGGCTGGGTTTCCCTTCCTTGCAGTTTTAAATTCAGCTAAAAAAATCAAAAAAATAGGCTTTTTTTCGCCTTTAAAACCCCCTTCTTAATAGAATTTTTCAAAGTTTAGTAAGCTTTCATTATCCTTTGCAACCATATGTTTTTGAATTTCAACCATTGTTTAATTAAAAATATTAAATTTTTTATTTAAAAATTTTTAATTTTTTATTTAAAAATATTTAATTTTTTATTTAAAAATATTTAATGTTTTATCAATGAAACACTATTTTAAAATTTTTATCACATGGGAAATAAAAAGAATAAATATAAATTTATATGTAAACCTGCAAAACTGCTACCTCTGATCACATATCATGTGAACAATTCTATTCAGTGTACAAAGCGTGTTTGAATCAGTTCACATAATCGAGCGGCTACTGTATAAATAGGTTTACTCGAATGTATAATAAAAGATTACTTCAAACGATTTTTACAAATCAAGTGAATATATGATATTTTATTATTACAGTATTGCAATGGAGGCGATTTGGCGGATTACCTAAGCGTTAAAGGTACCTTGAGTGAGGATACAGTTAGACTATTTCTTAAACAATTAGGTGAGTGACTCCTCGGGTTTACTTCTTCTGGTCTAATAGTTCAAGTATGCCTTTCTGATTTTAAAATATATGCAGCTGGTGCCATGAAAGCACTTTATACCAAAGGAATTGTGCATCGTGATCTCAAGCCACAAAATATTCTTCTATCGCACTGTTATGGCAAAACACTGCCAGCACCATCGAAAATTACTTTAAAAATTGGTAAGTCCACCAAATTAATTTAATTTTTAATTAAATTAAGTTTAATTAATTTAAAACACATCGACAAAAGTCTTGTTTGCAATTACTTACTTATTTACTATAAGCAGTAGGTATGTATATATAAGGTGTAGTAAAAAGTAAACCATTATTTTCCCAATAGATGGCTTTAGTACTCTGTAACTGGCTTAGTTTTTGTTTCATTGATTTACAAAAGATGTCGTTGTAAAGATGACAGCTAGTACTAAAAAAGCTTCATCGACAGTTTTGCATTTGATTGATTTAGTTCCGTTTGCGCACGTGTCAAAAATGAAACCTTGCAAAGAGTAAATGCACTACATTTTACAGTTTTTCTTCGATAAAGGCGAAAATGCAAGTCAGGCGGCTGAAAATATGAATAGTGTTTATTATGGTCCTGATACTGTAACAGCCAACCATGCGCAATTTTGAAAAAATCTCATGGACCAAATTTCTATATGAGAATCGCGACAAAATCGATACATTTTTGAAGCTGATGATAACTGGTAATGAAAAATGGATCACTTACGACATCAAGCGAAAACGGACACGGTCGAATGGCAATTAGCCGTCGCAAACGATGTTTAAGCCAGGATTGACTGCCAGGAAGGTTTTGCTCTGTGTTTGGTGGCATTAGCAGGGAATCATATACTACGAGCTACTCCCCTACCGCTAAATTCTTGAATCCGTGAACTGTCAATAATTAGACCGTCTGAAGGAAGCAATCGCTTAGAAGTGGCCGGCTTTGCCCAATAGAAGAAGAGTTGTCTTTCATCAGGATAACGCCAGGTCACTCACGTCGTTAATTACTCATGAGAAGCTCCGGGAGTTCGGTTGGGAGGTTCTTATGCATTCACCATATAGTCGGGACTTAGCACCAAGTGATTACTACCTGTTCCTGTCTATGGTGAACGATTTTGAGGGTGAAAAATTCGCTTCAAGAGAGGTTTGCGAAAATCAGTTGCTACAGTTTTTTGACCATAAGGACGAGGGTTTCTATGAGAGAGGTTAAACAAAATTACCTTTCAAATGGCAAAAAGTTATCGACAAAAATGGCGCATATTTGACTTAGATCGAATCATTCTATATATACTAAATAAACCCTTAAATTTCATAAAAATTAATGGATTTCTTTTTACTACACCCGAAATATATTTAACATTGGCTTTGCAGCTGATTTTGGTTTTGCTCGTTTTCTGAACGAAGGAGTTATGGCAGCCACACTCTGCGGTTCACCTATGTATATGGTAAGTCTAAAATCATTCATCATCATTGACCATATTACTAAAAAACGTTTCCTTTTGATTCCGTCACAGGCACCGGAAGTAATTATGTCACTGCAGTATGATGCTAAAGCAGATCTCTGGTCGTTGGGCACCATTGTCTATCAGTGTCTCACTGGGAAGGCGCCCTTCTATGCGCAAACGCCAAATGAACTGAAATTCTATTATGAGCAAAACGCAAATTTGGCGCCAAAGTAAGTCAGACTGATTTATATGAGTGATTTACATGTAAAGCAACGAGAAATGGATTACACTGTATTTTCATAGAATTTTGTGGTGCTTTATATCTACTATGAATATTGCTCGTTTTATTCTAATTATAGAATTCCTAGTGGTGTCTCACCTGATTTGCGCGAGTTGCTTTTGTGTTTACTGCGCCGCAATGCCAAGGACAGAATTTCATTCGAAAGCTTCTTTGTTCACAAGTTCTTGCAGGGCAGAAGGACCGCAACATCACCGCGTATGCATTAATAATGAATAAATCGAATTAATTGGAAATGGAAAAAAACATTATGAAGAATATATTAATTATTTTCAGTTGATATGCCACCATTGGGTTCGACCCCACCAACAAAAGCAAAGAGTCCCTTGCAGCTGCAGTTGGAACAGCAGCTAGCTCAACAACAGGAAGAAGAGAAAGTAGGAGAAGAGCAGGAAGCACAAGAAGAGAATGCAGGTAAGTTACACATCGTCGACAGGTACCTGATATTTGCATTAAAGTTGTGACGCGCTGCTTGTTCATTGAAAAAAAAAAAACATTTATGTCGTAAACAGTTTCCGTTGTTGCTAATCCGGCTATTTGCGCAACCATCACCAATGTCGGTGTGCTCTGCAATAGCGAGCATGAAAGCGTTTCGTCGAGTTCGCATGAAGACTCCGATGACTTTGTCTTGGTGCCGAAAAATATTCCTGAGGATCAGCAGGTCATTGACTATGAGCGCAAGTGAGAATGGTTTAATTATCGTAAAAGTACTTAATTTGCATATTATTTTTTTCTATACTTCAGACACGCTAATAAACACTCAATGGTTGGTATTGAACCGACTGCAGTTGCAAATGCAGAGCAACCAGTACTAAACCAATCCAGTCCGCCACGTCCAAGTAGTCTACCAATATCAGAGCCAAAGCCAGTACCTGCGCCTGCACGTCGTTATTCGACAAATGCCAACGACAAGGCGACGCCACGCTCACGTGTTAGTTCCGCAGATGCTGCCGCTGTATCACCCAAGCAGGGAGTTAATGCTGGTGCTTTAGTCATAGCACAGCAAATACCACGCTCGCAGCCGATAAGCGTCAAGCAACGCGCTGAGCATCGCAAGAGTAGCATTAGCAGCGATATCAACTCGATCTCGCCGCCAGCTGTGCAATTTGCAATTGGAACGCCACCTACGCGTCACCGCTCGGCGTCGGGCGGTTCACTGTCGGAGACACCCCCGTCACATGCTCCATGCACCTGGCAGGTCAGTCCTGGCCAAACACAATCGCCACTGCGTCGCTCCGGACATAGTTCGCCAGTGCTTCCTTCCGCGCTGACCAAACTACCGAAATTGGGCAGTCCCACTTTGATTGTGGGTCCGGGTTCGTTGGGTTCGATTGGCTCGACTGGTTCTGGTTCAGAAAATAACAATCAGAATCATATGTTGGGGCCACGCGCATTCACGCTGCCCGAACTGGGAGCCACCGGTGGTCTGCAGAGTCTGCTCGATACTGGCAGCGTTGCAGGCAGTGGTTCTCACGACCATCATGCATTCCATGCACCTGAGTTGTCCGAGGAGACACTTATGGATCGTGAGCACAATGAAACACTGTCGAAATTAAATTTCGTTTTGGCGCTTACCGATTGTATACAGGAAGTTGCAGATTCACGTTGTGCCCCTTTGTCTGCGCTTATGGCCGTCGGCTCTATGGTGCCCGCGAACGCAATCGAACAACAGCCAATACCGCCGCATGCGCCGGAGCATTGCAAACGTGCTGAGCGTCTTGTATTGCTTGTACGCGCACTGCAATTGCTTTCATCAGGCTTGAATCTGGCTTCGCAGCAGTTACGTTCTGGCAATCTAAAACCATCTTCAAATGTGAAGAATGGTGAGTAAATTGACAAAATTAGGATTATGACTTGATTTGTCAACAAATTGGGTTTCCTTTTAGCTCTGCTCACTATGAATTCCAAGTATCGTAGCATTCTCTTTGAGTCCAAGAAACTGAATGGCACGGGTTTGCTCCAAAAGGCAAATGCATTTAATATAACAGCAGATAAAATACTCTATGATTATGCGTTAGATATGGTAAGTAAACTTTACAAAAGTTGTTTTGTTATACATTTTCATTTGCGGTTTTTCTCTACTTTTTCCCTTTTTTTTTAGTGCCAGGCGGCCGCTTTAGATGAGTTGCTGAGCAACACGAAGAACTGCTTTGAACGTTACAATACGGCGCACATATTGTTACACTCGCTTGTGCAGAAATGCAATCATCCGCAGGACAAAAAGCTGCTGAATAAATGTGCGTAAGATGTTAAATTATATTAATACTCCACAAAAAATTGTATTTACTTTGGCTTCCCAATGACAGATCGCGATGCCGTGGAGAAGCGTTTGAGCATATTGCAACAGCAGGGCTACATATACGTTACGGATGAAAATGCTTGATTCCAGCAAAAGTAAAAATCAGTTAAAGGAAAAAAAAAATAGCAAAAAAGTCTACAAATATCAAATTGATACATAATTTCATTAAGATGTTTTACTGATTACACCAACATAATATTAATATGTGATTAACCTTACATCCGATAATTTAAAGATAAGAAATATGTTTATCTGTATGCATTAAATAATAGCTATGTAACTATAAAAATTTATGTACATTAGCAAACGGCATATATAAAATAAGTTAGGAACAAAACGAAGTGCAAGGACAACTAATGGTTTAGCAGGTTATATATTTAACTTGAAACGGGCATGTTATGTAAATAGTTTAAAAGTGTAACAATCAACCTACAATAGAAATCATTAATAATTCGCGCTATCAGCATGCGCATGTATATTATAATTCGGTGATCTTTAGAAACTAAGTTAATACAAACCAATTGCTATGCTAAAAAGAAATAGTTCAGTAGACAAATCGATAGATTTTGCGATAGCAAAAGTTTAATGCAGTGTTTAGATGTAACGTTTGAGGAAATGCCCTTCGCGCTAAAATGTCTACAAATTGAAATTGGAATTTTTAATTTGAAAAGCAATAGCGCCTATAATGAAGAAGAGGATTGCACGAAAATTATTTTAAAATACATATTTTAATTTTATTTTGAATACTAGCGCTTTTTAATGTAAAATGTGGCGTAAAAAAGTTGAATTAAACGCATAAATAATCTTACTAATAAATTTATTTATTTGACTCATGGTTGGATTTGCATACAGAAAAGTGGTTGATGTCAATTATGGAATATGTTGATTAAGGAGTTACGCTACTGTGAAGAGTAGAGTAAGGTCCTTTTTGATATTTTTTAATAATGGAAAAAAATTTCATTTGACTGTTTTTGGTAAACAGTTTTTGGACAAACGTCAAAGTAAAATAAAAAAAAAAAATTTTTTTTTTCAGAAATATCTTGATTTTATGAAGAGTTGTAATCTCTTCCGCGGACATTTGAGCCACGTACCCCCAGCTAAGAAATTTATTTCAAATACAGTCAACCTTCCATAACTCGAACTTTTCTAACTCGAACTAAAATAAGTGGCAATAGCGTTTAGGCAGCAAATAACATACAACTCTGCTTCCGTAACTCGAACTTCCATAAATTGAACAAAAATATTGACATGGTGCATTCTCTAAATCGAAGCTTTAGGGGAAATCCCGGATTATTTTCATTTTTTGTATTTTGTTTTGAGTACTTTGTGTTCGGGGAAATCCCGCAAATTAATGCTTTACTTCTTCAATTTGTTTTTACTTCTTTTGTATCAGTCGTACTTGATAATCAATGTGAAAAACAGTGTAAGATTATATATTTGCCGTGGCGCCAAAACTTGTACTTAAATGTTTATCATGTAACAAAAGCTTGGGACATTGACTTCAAAAATCAAACGATTGCGAATTGTTTCAAAAAAACTGGATTCGGCCAATGTTTTACATGGGACGAAGAGGACGACATACCCTTAATTTTCTTGAGTCACATTGAAGAATCTCGAAACTTAATTGAGGTTGATTACGAGACATGGTTAACAGTAAATAGAATTAATTCCAATGGTACTCTTCAGCATTATATTGATGTGGACAATAAAATTTGCACATCACAGTTTCCTACAGGCGAAGACATTATTGAATATTATAGTTCTGAATTAGTGGATCCGATTTTAAGTGCAACGGAAAGTGATGAAGAGGGTTCGGTGTAACTTATGAACAGTACCTACTTATATGATTTGAAATGAATTAATATACATATGTACATATGTATTCGTATTTTAAAATAAATATTAATATGTATAGGTACATGTAAATAATTGCAGCTTCTTTTAACAAACCTTAAAAAAAATTTTTTAAGTCGAAGTCTCCAATAAGTCTAACTTTTTCTTTGGACAATGGTGATTCGAGCTAGGGAAGTTTGACTGTATTTGAGCCTGCTCACAGAAAAACAGGATTTGACCACAGAGACTGTTAATCATATAGAGGCCGCATCTAATACAAGTTGAAATTTTTGTTCGTGGGCGCCTTTAAAGGCGCCCAAAATTCTGTTGGGAGTACCATAGTGCTTTGCTACTCTGACTTTGTATTTTCGTTTGATTTGATTGGCCTAGCTCATATAAGTTTTTTTGGTGCCAACTGCCATTTTGTTCGCATTGCAAGAATGTAGTTGTTGTTGAAGTGGACGAGTGTGCAAATTTCTTGCTGCAGATAATCCTATTGCATGCTACATTTTATGAGTGCCTGGTATGAAAAGACGCTGGTTGTCGGTACCGTCTGAAATACACGTGTTTGTGTGTGCGTTTTAATCATTTTAGATGTTTGAATTGCCAAGCTAGCTCATATTTCTTCGTTTTGAGAAAATATTCTGCTTCTTCTTAATTGTTACGGGCATTTCATTCTGCTTTTTATGAGTGCATGGTATGAAAAGTCGCTAGTTGACGGTATCATCTAAAATACATGAGTTTG